>JAVKPL010014077.1:0-121365 GCA_032173675.1 Gastrolobium villosum
TAATTGAAACTTTTTAATATTTCTTCATTCTTGAATGGCAGAGAACAAAACATAATATAATAACCAAAATGAGGATTTTAGAACATTGTATACAAAAATAAAATAAACGGAGTGAGAACAGAGGATAATAAATTAGAGCCAACCTGATTATTAAACAGTGTTACGTTAAGGATTCGGTGATCAATTTCAACTTTCAAGAAAAGAATGAATGGCACAAGGACTGAGATTGCAAATAACAATGTGGAATCTAATGATATGAGAGTGTCTGAAGCTACTATATAATGGGTGAGAGAGAGATTTTAAGGTACAAAATAGAGATATCAGAAAAGAAAAAGGTGAGTCATCTAAATTTACCTCGGAAGGGGTTCAGTCAAATCAGCAATAAATGCCTTTCCGTTTTGCCTCTTTTGAAAATTTAATGATACGGTGTGTTTTTTTTTAGATTTTTTTTATGATAAGAAACAAAAAAAGTCATAATTCAAACGTCAAACAACATATATGAATGCGATAAATTGGAAACATTATTAACTTTTAAAAAATTGTTATAATATAATATTAATATTTAGGAGTTAATATTAATTTTTTTGACAAACAACATACTTATAAAAAAATCATCGTACTAAACGAGAGAAGTAAAGAAACTATTGAAACACAACAACAACAACAATGGTTTAAAATGTTAATCAAAACACAACAGCAACCGTGATTTAAAATGTTATACTCAAATTTCTCAACCAACTCAGACAAATCCAACCATTGCTATCTTAGTCAGAGCTGTCAAAATGGGCCAGCCCGGCCCATTTAACCCTAGCCCATGTGGGATAGGGCCCTAAAGCTCGCGGGGCCAAAATGCCCACAATGATATTGGGCCACATGGGCCTTAAAAAATTTAATGTGTATTTTTTTTTTGTTAAACACAAAAATCCATACTTGATTTTTATTAAACTCTTTGTAATTTTCCAATCTCAAGCAAGAATCTATACCAAGGAAATGACTCTGTAATGAGACTAAATTACTACCCACGATTCCAAAAACCTGATTTAACTTGGTCCTCATTGTGACCCCACATCACAATATATATGAATATGATACAATCTTGTGAACTTATAAGGATAAATGCAGGACAAGAAACAACCATTCCCAATATGCGCCTAACATTTTTTCCATTGGTGTAATGTAATGAACACTGGTCGGCTAAGCAACCTTTTAGCTCATAGAGATTGTCCCATTTAATCTCTCCCCTGCCTCATTTAATCGGCTAAGCAACATGATTGATGAAACATTTCCACCAATTCATATCACCAAGGAAAGGACCACTCTTCCTCTTCACTTATCCACCCAACTCCATGCCTCTCCAACCCCAAATAACTTCCTACCCTTTGATCCTTATAACCCTTTTCATCAATTGCCACTCTAACCCAATCTCTTGCACCCATTGCGACCCCATTCTCCTACCGACAAGCACAAAGAGAATGAACCAAACTGCACGGTCTCTTCAATCAACACGGAGATCGAAAGAGATCAAAGACAATTAATTACCAGAGTTAATAGATTCATGGACTAACGATGAAGTGCTTGCACTGTTAAGGATCAGATTTAGCATGGAAAGTTGGTTCCCATAGCTCACATGGGAACATGTCTCACAGATAAATACACACATATACACAAGAAAAATAATATCAAACGAATTACTTGACAATATCAACAAAGATACAATTTGTTTACCCTACGAAATTCAGAGTTTCACTCAATTTTCAAATCCCAAGATAGTAAGAATTAAAAAAAAATACAACAACAACAACTTGATAATCCACAAGAATAATAAAAGGGCATGGACATAACCTCTACACTTAAAACTTAAAAGGGATTTGTTATTATTCTATAATGTTCGAAATTTTAAGTCGGTGTTTTAACATCTTTTTTCAAAAAAAAAAAAAGGAAAATTGTTAACTTGAGGATCGATGGCGACTAGGGTGTACTGAGGAGCATCGAGGAAGAGAAGAGTGATACCATGCTAGACAAGCTCAAATGCTGTTTGAAGATCCATATATTGAAAAAGAAAAAAATACAATAAAAATAGCCATGTTTGAGTGGCGTGAGAACTGAACAATAATTGTTAAAGGCACCAAAAGACTTAATCGAAAATCGAAATCTAAAAGGAAGTAGCAATACCTAATCACAACACAACAATGAGGCAGAAAGAATTTGCGAGCGTAAGAATGAAAAAAATTTAAGATTGTTTTTTTTCAAAGAAAAGGAGTGAGAACATATGAAAATAAATTGGAGCCAACCTGATTATTCAACAGCGTTACGTTAAGGATTCGGTGATCAGTCTTCAACTTTCAAGAAAAGAATGAATGGCACAACGACTGAGATTTCAAATAGCAATGTAGAATCCAATGATATGAGAATTTCTGAAGCTACTATATAATGGGGTGAGAGAGAGAAAATAGAGATATCAGAAGAATAAAACAGGTGAGTCATCTAATCAGCAATAAAAGCATTTCCGTTTAAGGCACAACGTTACGTTAATAGAGATTTGAAGGGTTTAATCCAATCCGCAATAAATGTCTTTCCGTTTTCTCTCTTTTGAAATTTTAATGATACGATTGTGTTTATGGAAGGTAATCTTATTAAATTAAAACCAAATCTCTAATTTGATTTATGATTGTGTTTTACAAATTGGGAAGATTATGATATGTAATATTTTCTGATTTGTAATTTTTGTCATTATTTTCCGATAAGCGGTTACAAAAATCATATATCTCTTGGTAATTAATCATTATGATAACGAAAGCAATAAAAAGGAAAAAAAATTAAAACATTAGAGGTTTAAATAGTGGACAACTGGATCAATATCCCCCTAATTAACACTTTGGGGGTGATGTGCCTCTGGCAAGTATGGTTTTTCTGTGTTTAAATTTATAAGAATAGAGTAATAAGAGAGCAATTTAAATACAAATTTGCTAATTATATTGATTCTTTGTATATCAATAATATTCACCTTTTAATCGTATTTTTACAGGAAAAATAAGTGAAGAAATTCAAAATGTGAAAAACAAAAAAGGGAAGATCGCGCGAGAGACCAAACAAGGCGCCAGAGGGTCGCACCACTGTTGAATTGAAATTTGAATTCAAAATTTGAATTCAAATATGTTAAAATTACATCTTTCCGTTATACGTTTATGTAATAAAGTTTTAATTAAATCTTTACGTTATACGTTTCGGTAATAAAGTTGTAATTAATTATTCCATTACACGTTTCATCAGAGGGGTAATTTTGGAAGACGCGGAGAAACCCTTGTTGCTACCTATGTAAAGGTTCCTCTCCACACACTCCAGGGTACACAATTCAATCTTCAGAGGAAATCCCAGGGGGCTTGGTCTCACTGCAAAAAAGCAGCTTAGCCAGTCAAGTTTCGCCTTATTTGGGCAAGTTCCAGGGGGCAAACTCGCCTTATCCACTCCAGCCTAATTTAGGCGAGACCCACTGCAATAGATTCGAAAAATGGTTCAAAAGAATAATATATTTTTTAATTTTTCTATTAAAATAATAATATTTTAATTTTTTTTCCAATAAAAATTTACCCAATTATTTGAAATGCGAACAACTAAACAGGAATTTTAAAAGTAATTACCACTTTTTACATATCTTTGCATTTAATACGAAATTAACATTAGTGAAATATAAAAATATAAAATAATTAGGGCATGGGCATAACCTCTACACTTAAAACTTAATAATCCACAAGAATAATAAAAGGGCGATAAATGCCTTTCTGTTTTGCCTCTTTTGAAATTTTAATGATACGATTGTGTTTATGGAAGGGAATCTTAATAAATTAAAACCAAATCTCTAATTTGATTTATGATTGTGTTTTATAAATTGGGAAGATTATGATATGATAATATTTCTTGATTTGTAATTTTTGTCATTATTATCCGATAAGCGATTACAAAAATCATATATATCTTGGTAATTAATCATTATGATAACGAAGGCTATAAAAAGGAAAAAAATTTAAAACATTATTATTTTAATAAAAAATTACGAAAATGAAGAGGTTTAAATACTGGACAACTGGATCAATATCGCCCTAATTAGACACTTTAGGGGGCTTGGTCTCACCCCAAAAAAGCAGCTTAACCAGTCAAGTTTCGCCTTATTTGGGCAAGTTCCAGGGGGCAAACTCGCCTTATCCACTCCAACCTAATTTATTGGGCGATACCCACTGCAATAGATTCCAAAAATGGTTCAAAACAATAATATTTTTTTTATTTTTCTATTAAAATAATAATATTTTAATTTTCTTCCCAATAAAAATTTACCCAATTATTTGAAATGCGAACAACTAAACATGAATTTTAAAAGTAATTAAAACTTTTTAGATATCTTTGCATTTAATACGAAATTAACATTAGTAAAATATAAAAATATAAAATAATGTAAAACAATTTTTATTATAAGATATTATTTATAATATAAGAATTTAAGTAATATTTTTATCACTTTTTTAATTCACAAGTCACACCTTCTTGTAACTTGAATCGCTTATAAAATTAATTTTTGTGACTTTAAATTAAAAATAATAACATATGATTACCAAAAAAAAACTTATAGATATAATTTTCATATTTTTTGTTGAAATTAAAAGAATTTAGATAAGAAAGAAAGACGATAGAGAATAATATGTAACATGATATTGATTTATATGTATATATGTGTGTGTGTGAAAAATATTTCACCTTGTATTAATTGATTCACCTTTGAATGATTACGATTCCATTTTTCTTATATATGTATATGTATATATATATATATATATATATATATGTATATGTATATTTATATGCATATATACATATACATATTTTTGTGTGTGTAAAAAATATTTCTCAAGTAGTACTAGATATATTTATTTCCATCCATCCAAAAACTACATCATTTTGTTTATTTAATTCCTTGTATTAATTGATTCACCTTTGAATGATTATGATTCCCTTTTTATCTATCTTCCTTTATCATCATTGATCCATCTTTATATGGTTATAATTTAGTAGGCAGAGATAAAGTTATCTCAAACAATTTGAGAAATGACAAGCATTATATATATATATATATATATATATATATATATATTAATTTATATTTATATAAATCATTATATTATGCATTAACACACAATGTATATCAATCTATATTAGATTGAGGGTGACCGATAGATTGAGGGTGAATAGAGATGAGAATGATGGAGGTATTAGAGAAAGTATGTTAGAAAATATGTAAATGGAAAGTGACCTCATTGGGCTTTTTCACCTTTTTGCCACTCATTAATTATTTAATAACCATTTTGCCCTTTATTGCAAACTATCTGTCAATCTACCCCTCTTTAATCGATTAAATGGTCAAATGAAGATTTAATCGATTAAATCTTCAACTTAATCGATTAAATCTTCCTCTTTATCAGAAGAACAATCTTATGTATGGGAGATTTAATCGATTAAATAGGGAGATTTAATCGACTAATTTTCAAGTCAACGATTTTTGCCTATTTTGACATTTAATCGATTAAATTTTTGGCTTAATCGATTAAAGAGTGGCAGATAGTTCTAAGTAAGGGGCAAAATGATTATTAAATAATTAATGAGGGCAAAAGGGTGAAAAAGCCGACCTCATTGCCCCTGGAGTATGTTTATATTAAAGTAGTTTGTTCTAAAAACTAATTACATTTTAAGATTACTTGGAAAAATAATAACATGGTACACATTCATATTATTTTAAGGAAAACTTCACTTTCACCTCACTGTGGTTTATATGATTTATCACTTAGATACTTTGACAAAAATTCAAATGAAATATTATTTGATTTTATCTATTTTTTACTCGAGATATCGTTACAAAATTATTAAAAAATTGGAAAATCTTATTTTGATGATACATATTTAATGTACATTAAATATATTTTAATTTATTTAATTAATTTCTTTCGGTGATATCATAGAAAAAGTAAATATTCTTCTATTGTTACTTAAGAGTAACTGATATATTTTATATATTTGTATATATATATATATATATATATATATATATATATTATATGGGGAGATTTAACTTATCAAATCATCCTATATTTTATTTTTTTATCATCTGCATATTCATGTTGTATTTTATCTTTGATTTTATTTTAAAAATATGATTTTCTTATAATATATTTAAAATTATATAATTATATCTTACCAAAAAAAAATTATATAATTATATAAGGACTCATATAATTGTTTTCACTTTCATTATCTTAAAGAATTTAATATTTTTTACATTGAACAATGTTTAATAATTTAAGTTTCTTATGTTTACTCACCATTCAACGACACTTGTCAATATGGCTATTTCACACTCCAAATTAATAAATTTATATAATTTATTCACTTTCATTTTTTTAAATTATCATACTTTTCTTTATTTTGTGTAGGATTTTCCTCTCTATATAAATTAATTTTTAATTAACAATTTCAAAGATTTAATATTGTGTAATCAACTCAATCTTAGTTTAACATCCAAATAATTGAGTTTAACTTATGTGAGAAGGAAATCTCGTTCAAATAGAAACCAAATAACGGAGACATAAAATTTCATGTTAGATGGTAAAATAAAATAAAGCATATCAGAACACTTTTTTTAATTTAACTTTCCTTTCTAAAATAGAAAAGTATAAAAGAAATATATAACACTTTTTTTGTTTGAGGAATATGATGGAGACAAATTCATGGAACCTAACATTTGTGGTTTATTTGTATTACATTTGTGCCGAGTTGCAGGTAATGATTTTTTCGTCATTGATTTGTCTTTGACACATCATCTACGGTTAGAAATACAAGAACCACTATTACAACCTAAATTATATGGTGCCGAGCACATATACAATTAATGTATTAGTTTAGTACTACTATTTCAACTGCTCTGGAGCACAAATTTTTTATGAGGTATCCTCTCTTTTTATCTTTTCATTTTTTTTACATGGCTAAGAAAAATTAGTTAAAAAGTTTACACTATTACGTTATTATATTATTTAATCATCTTAATATCTCATATTAACTTACGACTGAATTATTATAACCGGATTTCCTTTTGGTCGGATCACATTTATCACTGGCAACAAAGTTATTCTTATATTGTAATGCATTTTCATTTTACATGAGATAAACAATTTTTCTACACACACAAAAGGTATTGGGTCCCACAACTTTTTTTTCTCTCTCATCTTACCCGTGGGGTCCCACTTTTACTTTTATTTCTACAACATGAGATAATTTCTTTCCTACAACATAAGAAAAATATATTCCTTTATTTAATTTCAAAATTGTGAAGTTTTATAATAAAAATGTACAGAAGAGTTATGTGCATAGAGCACAAAAACCCAAGGGGCAATCCAAATGCACGAAGATGGAGAGAAGATTATTTATTTGTGTATCTACACATATACATGATTGAATAACAAGGAAAATAAATCAAATTAAGCCTCCAACCCAAAATTACCAAAACACAAAAAAATTTCTATCTGAATAAAAATCTAAACTATGACTCTATGAGGTTAAAAAAACCATTGCAGCTATGGAAGCAGCATATAGGCCAGTCTCAAGAACACTCCTTCAATGTTTCTAATTCCTTGACTGTTTGATCAAGAGCATACACGATCATCTTCTTTATCTGTTTCATCAAAAATCAACCACCATAAACAGACATAAAATGAGAAAATGTTGGCTAACATCACATTTTCTTTTACAACTTAATTAGGTTGAAGCTAAGGAAGAGAGCAGGATAAAAGTAGATAAGGAAATATGTTAGAAACAAATCACCTCAAGCTTATCTTCCCTCGCCTTGTGATTCCTAGGAAGACGTCGAAACTCATCCTTTAATCGCAAGCACGTATGAATATTCTCAGGAGACACAAAATCTAAAGCTACTTTAGTGCATGACTGCAAGATTTCCATTATTGTAATTAGAGTCAAAGGGGTACAATAAATAAAAATGTGATAATGAGGCAATCCAATATGTGTCAAAGAGATGTTTTACCTTGAGATTCCTAACTTGGTGTGGACATCCAGCAGGAATAAATACTGCCTCTCCAAGTTTCTGCTCAAACGTCCAAGGTTCTACACCTGAAAGTTAATATTTGTGTAAATAACTAATTGTAGACATTGCCCAAGTTGTTGCAATTCAACGAACTAACTACTAACCAAATTCTTCCTTCAGCTTCTTCTTGTGCTCCAAAGTCAAATAAAAACATTGGTCATGAATTGGATGGACAACCTAACCAGCATAGAAATTAATGAACACCAAAGCATAAGAAATAAGGAGAAGTACAAATATGAGACAAATATAACAATACCTTTTGAACTGGACAACAATAAGTATGTCTAAATTCTTTAGAATGTTTTCTTAGATATGCTTCTAACTTTTCAGTATCCTCCCTCCGAAAGATGTCCCAAAGAGCACCACCTGTTTCTGTTGTTTCTTTAAAGATAGCAGGCACATCATTTGGAAAGATCTTTCCATTGATTTCATGGCACTTCTTCAGGCATTCAGCAACCTGAGCATGACACTCTTTCTCATCTTGGGCCTTGTGTGCTTTCTTTAATTTTGAAATAACAGGGCGTTGTTCATCAGTTAATGTAACATCAGCTGTATGAGTCAAAATATTCACCTGTGGAAATTATTGAACAAGAAATTAGAAATAAAAATTGAAGTGAATGTGCTAGTGTTTGATACCTGACACAAGATATAGAGGAAATTTCTAAAGATGGAAATATATTATCTGTTACTAAAAGAGCATAATATTTGCATTTTGCAAAACAAAAGATTCCTTTGATTAATTAGAAGTTTCACCATTCTCTAAGAGGAGAATATAATCATTTTCCATCTTACAATATGGTTACCCATATTAACAAACTATAAATCCCAAGTTTCAACCATATAAAAACAACATTTTAATCTACGGAAAGTAAAGCTATAATTTCTGCAACCGAAGGAATGACTCAAATTCAACAAAGAACAAACAAGAACAATTAAAAAATTATTTAAGAAGCACCAGCATAACATGAAGAAAACTAGGATTTTGAATTCAATGCACAAATATAATGTAGTTTCTAACAAGGCTTTAAATAATAGAAATTATATGTTACGAGGTATCATACCGCATCAGACATATCACAGTGAAGCTTTGTTACAGAGTCCCCTCTGCCAAGTTCTTCTTTGGTCCCATATGCAATATAGGTTTTAGGACCCATGTCAGGCTTTAGGACATGAGCTGGTAACTTTGCAGCAAGGTTGAGGATTCCAGCTCGAGGATCACTATACTCTTGAAATGGTAAACAACGGATAAATTCATCACAATGTCGGGGCAAAACATCTTCAAACTTGTCAGAGGGAGGCCAGTCTTTCAGCTTGAGCATCTCTGGCCAGAGATTCATATATGTTCTTCCTTTCGTATAACCTTTAAAGAAATCACGAATGAGAATTTCTACCTGCAAAGGTTTAGAAGGGTGTTAATCAGAGTTCTAATATTATATGCAGGAAATACAGAGTGAAATTGTTATTCTTAACATTAAGAAGGAAATGAATAAGAAAACAGATACGATTACTGGAAATGAATAAACTACATATTGTCCATTACAATATAAAAGAAATATAATCTCATATGCTTTTACACCTACCCAATTCAAAGATAGTTATTTTATGACAATGATTTTATGGGGAAATGTTAATATAAAAGCACAAAAAAGATGATAGAAGCAAACCTCACAACAAGACAGGCAATCAATGGCCTTCACTTTTGACGCATTTGAGCTGTTCCCTGAGACCAAATTTTCACATAATGCTCGCCAAGTGACCTTTGGATCCCAACTCAGACCTGTCCCTTGTTTAAGAACATCCCGAACTATGATTGGTTCACCTTTAATCCAATGTTGTTGGAAGAGAAATAGTCCTTCTTCTGACAAGTCACTTGACACTGGACAGTATATGTTATTATCATTCGTGCCATCTCTAGAAGCAGCTCTTATCATAGAATTGTTGCATAATACTTCTTCTTTCTGAAGAGTTTTGTCATCAATTTTGCAAAAATCCTTCAGCATGTTACGAGTTTTGGCTTCCAAATTAGAAATCCGTCCATTTGGAAGTATGCACTTCAGCTCCAATACACAGTCACCACAACCCCCCATTTCTTTTGGAGCACATCTAATACTTCCATCACTGTTAGCATTCCAATCAGTATATGTCTCAATAGTACAACACTAAACTTTTCTGGAGTCCCATTTTAAATCACAATATACTGGTTGAGGATGTAATTTCCAAAAATTGCACTGTGGTAATCGATTACCAGTGGGTGGTAATCGATTACCACCTGTCAAAAATGAGGCAGTAGCCAAATTTTGACCTCCTCTGTTCTGGTAATCGATTACCAAGCTTGGGTAATCGATTACCTCACAAGGTAATCGATTACCAAGCCTCAGTAATCGATTACCAGTGAAGACAGTATAATTTTCGTCCCCTGTTGCATGGTAATCGATTACCATGCTTGGGTAATCGATTACTATGCAGTAAAAGTGACAGATTACAGCATTTTAAGCCCAAGAAGGGTTGTGTAATCCATCCCTAACCTCTTTACTCCACACAACACTTAAACATACTATAGTTTAGGTATCAAACATACATTTTCATTCAATTATGTATCATGTACAAAGTCCTTAACATAATGGCCATTTTACATCAAATATGGTCCATTTTACAACATGTTCACCAAGGCTTCAATTACAATGAATGTGGCAATGGACAAGTCCCATGCTCACTCAATTATACAATATATGCTAAAGTCCTACATATACATCAATGGAAAGACTTAACAAGTAGTCATGAACATACAAGCATGGCATTTTCAATATGCACAAGTTCATGATCTAAATCCTAAGCATAAAACATATGCTGAATATGTCCCAATCCAATGCTCATAACATGGTGCCTCCAATATGCACCTCATGCTCCACTCTTCCAGGCTCAACCTAACCTGAAATGATGCCCCACAACACGGGGTGAGATATATAAATATATCTCAGTAAACCAAGGGCCCTGGAGGTTTCTCCACCCCATGGCTCACTCAATGTGCAAATACAACATCATATAATATGCATGTAATACAATATCACCCACCAACTGGAGACAACCCGAGAACATCCACTCATGGATTCATGTTCAAGGACTCCATCATATAACTCCCGAGACAGTCCTGGCGCCTCTCCCATGGTTGAGAAGACTCCATGGCAATACCCAACCGGAACTCCTCATGAGCCCTATCCGGCGGACGTCCCCCGTTTGGATCATCCTGATGTCGCTCCCAGAGTCAACACCATGGCAGTCCAACTGGCATTCTCCCGTAGGACGAACCTATCGGATGTCCAAACCAACACACGTCAACTGGCCAGTGACCCAACAATTTTCACAAAAATCAAGCAATATGCATACAAGCACACAATCACACAATGTCATAACCACATAATCCAACCACAACCATCCACTAGGTGTGGTGGAGCACACAAGGGCTAAACCCCAGTTCCAAAGGTTACCTCAATACCGAGCCCATGCTCCAAACGTAAGCTCCAAGCTTACCCGCTTCCAAAGCGTCCAACAGAGGCAACCTAGATAATCCACAACATGATTATCAATCCATTTCCAAATGAAACATTAAATCTCAAATACTCATTCATTTTACTTCAATCTCTTTTATAGATCAAATTACCCATTATATCATGAATCACACATTATTTCTTCTCATTCCACTATATCACACTACACCATCATCCATTTAAACATCATATTTATATCATTTTCCATCAAATTCACCACTTTTACATCATTTTTTCCTCCAAACCACTCTATGGTTCGAATTCCTCAAGGTTGATTCTACAAGGTTTTCAATTCCATTTTAACACACACACTAATCATATCATCATATTATCAACCTATACCAATGGTCCACCATTCAATTATTCAATTACACCACATGCCAATTTCACAAAATTATGAAACTCAACCCAAAATTTCCTAAGTTAAAACCTAACTTTTTCACCAAAATTTATCATAGCATTTCTAGCTTTCATGCATCATTCTAAGGCATTTTCATCTAATAGCATTTTTCCATTTGAGCTTTCTATCATCACACATCTAAAATCAAAGCTTTGAACACAAATTCATAGATCTATGAAATCAACCATCAAAAGACCACAAATATACTTACAATGTGTTGTATGATCACCACCAAGGCTTCACTAAACCATTTGAAGATCAAAACCTCCAAGAAAACTCCATGAACACTATGGGTCGGATCTGTTTTTTCTCAAAAACGCGGCCAAGAGATGGATTCAAGGCTTCTAAGTGTTACCAATGGCTTTGGAAGGTTGTTTACGATAGATTTCAACACCAAAATCAAGCGATTTGGTGGAGAAATGAGGAATTGGTGAGAGAAGAGAGAAATGGGTGGGTTTGGGTTCATTTTCCAGGGAGGTGCGCGCAGGAGGAAGAAAAGAGGAGGAAAGAAAGAAGAAAAAGAGGGTGGGGCCAAGTGACTTCGGTCACACGGGTCCCACACGCGATCTAACTTTAACTCCGGTAAAAATTTCGATCACAAATCCTTAATCTAAATATTTTTCCAGTCCATGACATATTTTTCTTTCTCCAAAATAATGATAAAAATTTCACACCTATCTGTACACTCACATCACAGTATTTTAACACTTAAAATCACTATTCATCACTTTTTCCCAAATTTGCCTATTCACTCGATTTTTCGCCCTGATTCCATTTCCAGCATTACTTTTGTCATTTGAAATCTCTAACTCAGTATTTTTGCCTCGTAACACACGGTTGGCAAATTACCATTTTGCCCTTTTAGCCCATTTTGGCCCTAATTCTTGGATTTTCACTAATCCTTCCCTTTTAAACCCATATTTCATCAAATAATTTCACATTTAATTTTCCGAGGTGTTATATTCACCCCACCTTTTAGGAATTTTGTCCGCAAAATCAACTATGCACATATGCTAACTCGGGATACAGCCAGAGAATCTCAGTCCCCCGTACCCAAGAAGCTCCATCAGTGCGCGGACACCAAAATAATTGTTTACATTTCTATCTTTTGGCTTTTCAGCCCCATTTCACAATGACCTTGCCTTTCAAAGGCCCAATGGGAGACCTCAAGTCCTTCCCAATCTCAATCTCAACCGGTGACACCATATGTGAACAACCGGAGTGCACCACACAGTTGTGCACTATCTCTGCTTTACCAAGCCAATTTCTTTCAATTTCTTTTCAATTTCTTTTTACAAGTCCGGCTACCTAGCACATATAGCCCATAATTTCACTTGGCAGGTTTTCCTACCAATTTAACATATCATAACTATGCCTATAGGATTATACCATATTCTGTTCACTTTGTGCCTGTAACATCCCGCATAATTAGTAAAATACATAAGTACTATATGCTATATGTACATGTGTAGAATTCGGATGTATGGTTTATGTGTAATGGCTTGTGAATTGTATGACCTTTATCCCTTGGATAAGACTAAGGTAACTAATTAAATTAAATCCTAGGAAGATACATATGTAGGCATGTGAATTTAATCTTATGAGTAATGTGAGTGTGTGTTAGAAGGCATTAGTGTTTGGATGTGGGCTAGTGTGTGTGTGGACTTGTTACTATTGGATTTGTGATTGGATCCTTTTGTGTGTGTGGCCAATGGCCCAAGGATGGCTCTTGGATCAAGCTAGTTCAGCCCAAGGTTGTGTCCACCCTTATCTCCCCTAAGCCTTGTCCAACTAAGGTGTCTTGTGTATCAAGTAACTCTCACATGGCAAGGATAATTCCCACTCTTTCATGCGCACCAAGGAGAGTGATTAGGACTAGGTAATCTCCACTTTCCCTTGCTAAACCGCCACCTCACCTTGCTTATGCATAACTTGATTTCAATTGCATTGCATGGAAGACACATGTACCTTTTAGCATGATTTTAGGCTGCATACTTCCCCATTTTAGGCGCACATGGAAGGGGTCTTAGTGCAGATTTCTTTTTATGCACAAATCTAACTTGAGTGTTGACCAAGAGAAACCCCTTACACCCCTCATCATGAGACTGCATTGTGCAGATTTTTGGCAAGCTTTTGCAGCCCATCATGAGTCAAACCTGCCCTTGCTTCCACATGCATCATAAGTAGAATCTTGGGGCTGCATCTTCATCATTTATGCGCACAAGACAACCCCAAAATGAGTGTCTAGGCTGCCACAAATCAGTGCTCATGATGCACCTCTTTCCCTCTCATAATTTGCGCACCAAGGACTGCATCCATGCAGATTTTTGGCTGCCACCTAGTTGAATTACTTGTTGACTTAGTGAACTTCTTACTTGTGCTCAAGAAGCACCTCCTCCACTCCATCTATGCGCATAGTTTGGTCTCTTGTATGAGAAAATTCTGACTTAATGAGCACTCATTCAGATCTGAATTTTTCCCTCTCACCTCCTTGCATGTGTATAGAGTACTTAAGAAGCAACCCTTGCTTGTTCAAGCCAAGAGTGCAGACCCACCTGCACAAGAAATCAGATTTTTACCATGATGACCATCATTGCAACCTTCCTCCCTTCTTCCCTCTATTTATGCGCACAAGAGGGGGCTGTCCCCATTCATTTGTGCAGCCAACTCCTCTCCTCCTTCTCCTCATACTCTCTAGCTGAACCAACAAGCCTCTTGGAGAAGAAAAAACATTGGTCACTTACCTTCCCTCACCTCTCAAAACCGTAGCCCTTGTCCCAAGCAAGAGTAAGCTTTCCTCCTCACTTTCACCTCACTGTTCAGTCTTGATCCCTCACTTTTTGGTGGCTGTCCAAGTGGTTCCTCCTCACCTTGTTGCGCATAGATCATCCTAGGAAGAGAGGTCTTGTTGTGAAGAAGAGCTAGTAAGGGTGTGGTGAAGTGTGTGCTACAAGAGGTAGGCCTTGAACTTAGAACACTTTTATTGTGTAACCTTGTGTGTATGCTTAAATGTCACCTTGAGTATGTGTGGTTTTGGATTCAAGTATGAGCATGGTTAAAGTATAAGTATGGAGCCATTTTATGATGACTTGTATGCATGAGTTGTAGAGTAAAAGCCTCATGGTTATGCTTAAGATTATATGCCACTGTTTTGCATGATTATGACACTGTTTTGAAGAGAAATGTGCCACTGTTTCCCTTTGAATGTGCCACTGTTTGGAAGGTGAAATGCCCACTGTTTCGGTTCCTCAAAGTCACCCTTTTATGCCACTGTTTCTGCACATTACATGCCACTGTTTCTGCACATTATATGCCACTGTTTCTGCACATAAATGCCACTGTTTCTGCACATTACATTCCACTGTTTCTGCACATTACATGCCACTGTTTCTGCACATTACATGCCACTGTTTCTGCACATTACATGCCACTGTTTCTGCACATTACATGCCACTGTTTCTGCACATATATGCCACTGTTTCTGCACATTACATGCCACTATTTCTGCACTTTACATGCCACTGTTTCTGCACAAATATGCCACTGTTTCTGCACATTATATGCCACTGTTTCTGCACATATATGTCAATGTTTTAGTGCTCCCTAAGCCACTGTTTTTATGCATAAAATGCCACTGTTTTAGTCATCAAATGTCACTGTTTCCATGCTTAAAATGCCACTGTTTTTATGCATAAAAGGCCACTGTTTTAGTCATCATATGCCACTGTTTTTATGCCTAAAATGCCACTGTTTTAGTCATCATATGCCACTGTTTTTATGCATAAAATGCCACTGTTTTAGTCATCATATGCCACTGTTTTTATGCATAAAATGCCACTGTTTAAGTCATTCCATGCCACTGTTTTTATGCATAAAATGCCACTGTTTTAGTCATCATATGCCACTGTTTTTATGCATAAAAATGCCACTGTTTTAGTCATTCTATGCCACTGTTTGTATGCATAAAATGCCACTGTTTTAGTCCATAATATGCCACTGTTTCAATGTCCAAAAACCAAGATTTATGCCACTGTTTGGAAGTCCAAAGTGCCACTGTTTCTGTTTTAAAAGCGTCTCTGTTTCTGTTTAAAACGTCACTGTTTTGCTGCTGTAAACACTGCTGTATGCTCACTGTTTTGCTGCTGTAAACACTGCTGTAAGCTCACTGTTTTGCTGCTGTAAACACTGCTGTATGTTCACTGTTTTGCTGCTGTAAACACTGCTGTATGTTCACTGTTTTGCTGATGTAAACACTGCTGTATGCTCACTGTTTTGCTGCTGTAAACACTGCTGTATGCTCACTGTTTTCCCACTGTAAGACTGCTGTATGCTCTCTGTTTCTGCTGTAATTAGCCACTGTAAATGATTAGTTGTAATTGATTTAGGTGCGCTTAAGAAGTGAGATACTTCGCTGCGGTTTGGTAATATTTAAGGCACGCAAAGGTAAGTGTCAGGCGATGATGCCTAATGTGACTATTGACTACTGGTATAGAATTGTGACATGATGCTCCATATGCCGTAAAAATATTATGTTCCATTATAATGAAAGGAAACTGCCAAAAATGTGCCGTGATGGCTATATGATTATGAGGTAAAGACGTTATGTGGCAGCATAACGCATATGAAAGGTATATAAGCATGCATCTTACATCATACCGCATTTTTAAGCCTTGTGTGTGAAAGCATAGCATGACATGCATGTATCAAGATCATATAGGCCTTGTGTAGAATAGTTATGTATAGGATCATGTGTTTGAGCAAGCATCATATAGGCATCCCCAAGGTACCGGGGTATGGGACACTTGGCATCAGTCCGCATAGGCCCACAGTTGGAATCCACATGGAGCTCAGGTGCCAAGGGTAAATTTGATTCCACTGTGAAGTGCGCGCACGACGGTGCTAAAAGCGCAAAGGAAAGGCGTTATATACGCAATATATGAAT
Organism: Gastrolobium villosum; assembly: GCA_032173675.1. Taxonomy (NCBI): domain Eukaryota; kingdom Viridiplantae; phylum Streptophyta; class Magnoliopsida; order Fabales; family Fabaceae; genus Gastrolobium; species Gastrolobium villosum. The sequence continues at coordinate 17,022 of JAVKPL010014077.1, forward strand.
ATGATAAAAATGAAAAGGAAAAGGAACAAGGATATGTTGAAGTGACTGTTTATGATTTTGTGCCTAGTTAATACTGTTATATTACTGGTTTTATTGCCACACTACTGGGATTATTCTCACCCCTTCGGGGCTGCTATTTTCCTAAATGGCAGGAGGACGCAAGAGCATTTGAAGGAGTAATATTTTGCTGTTGATTGCTGATGCTTGGATTATCACTGTTGCTGTTTGTTTAAATGGATGACTGTAATGATTAATGTTTTGGTACTTTTGGATGACTGTAGTCTTTATCATATTTATGTTAGCTTGAACTTTTATGAACAGCAGCTATTTTGGAAAACCTTTATGAAAAGAATTTAAGTACTGAAAATTTTATACGGACTTGTATACTGCTATGAGGTTCTTTGTTAGCTCATGTGACGTTAACGACTCTAATTCCGCTTAGCGAACGACTCTCTTGGATGCATACAAGGGAGGGCGTTACAGTGCCACACAGGCAACTGTTACTTACTGGCACATTACAGCCACAATTATCCTTCTTTGAACTTTATTTCTACGGAGTATTAACTCTCGTCACCAATTTTTTTTTTTTTTTTTTTTTTCCACATTTCTTATTCCACATTAAACACTATTATGGAATCTCACAGCCTTTCAGTGCAATTCACCGAGTAATCATCTAGTTCACACTCACCATACTTTTATTTTCTGCGGGATAAATCCCCATTTTGGCACTTAGCCACAATTCGTATCTACACATCTTTCTTTGCTCATGTCCTCAACCTACAACGTACAGTTTCACCTCAGCACTTTATCTTTACCAAGCACTATCTCTGTGCTAAACTTTTGAATCCAACTTTACAGGTTTACCAACTCTCGCCAAAACACAACGGCGAATCACTTCCTCAAGACATTTTACTAGTACATAATGGACCACGCATTACAATTCTTACCTTACATCGGTCCTTTCAAAGCTTTCAATCACGAATTCACTCATGAATTTTATACACTACATCGGCTAATTCAAAGCCTTCAACCATGAATTCACTCATTAATTTTCATACACCAAATAATACTTGCCATTTCAACTAAACCTCTCAAAACTTAACACATAGTTCATCACTGATTTCTCACATTAAAGGCAACATGCCTAAGATTTCCACTAATAATTTTCTTTAATTACCGTTACATACTCATTCATCAATTCCTCATGTATTTCATTCTATACACCTCACCTTCATCATTATCATTTCATTCAACCAGTATGTATCACTCCAAGGTCACATGTCAATCTCTCTCTCTCATACCTGTCCCATCATATAGGGATTTTCAAACCTATTTATCATACCATAAGGAACTAAATCCATCACTGTCATCACCTTCATATTTCATATCGGCTGTTACACAAGTCTCTCGGACTATTCAAGTAATACTAGCACTTTCAATCACATCTCTTGATACCTAGCCAAAAACAACCTCAACATTGTGTATTTTCAACACATCTCTCACTACAGTTTGCCTCTATACAACTCCATCAGTAACTCTACCACCAGGGTAAAGATATCAACCTTTCATTTCACCAAATACATTTCTCTTTAACAACTAGTATCACACTTTCTTACTTGACTACATCCCAATTTACAACTTAGCTTAACATCTCACCATCACAAGCCTTTCCATAAAACTTTGACTCAATCCATCATCACTAATCAATTTCCATTCCCTTCACATAGGGTGATAATCCAATAATTCATTTCATAATTTCCGTAAACCATAATTCATACTACCACACTTGGTATACACTCATGCACATCTCCGAGTGCTCAATTTCATGGTTCAAACTACCATCTCATGGCACCTCTCACATTTCATCATATTAGGCATATTACTGTTCACTTACAGTTATCCAAATTCACCTCTTGCGTTCCTCACAAGATACAATCCTCTAATGCAATGGGTAAGAACATCCTTAGGTTTAACCCCTCGAGCTCTTGCTGTCCTAAGGGCCCCAGGTGCAATGCCCCACCAATCAGAGAATCTGTCCTTATAATTCACGCAAGAAGAGGTAACATGCCATAGGCTGTACTAACAGTCCCACTAACACAAGGTTCTACCTCACATTACATTACTTATACAAGATAATAATAATCTCCGGGAACATAATCCATACGGAGATAGCAATATGATCCAGGCATATAAGCCACACAAAGATAAACACATTCACATCAAATCCGTATATAACGGCAAACAGATTCTTATATTGGTACATAATGGTATACTAGTTTTATCTTACTCTTGCACCATTCACTATAACTTTCTAATATGGTTCTTTTCTCAACAATATACTCATTTAACTTGACTAATCATTTGTCTTAGTCCATAACACAATCATCCTCACATGATTCCATCATCTTTCTCGTATTTTGACACCAAATTTTCATTTCATAACAGTACCCATGTTCGGTACCGTCTTAATCCATTGTCCATCATGACTTATAGCAGCCATGCTCAACACTTTAGAAGATCCACTTCATTACCATAACATCACTTTTCTCTCAATATTTCACTATGACACCAAGGGTGTCCTCATTTAACCGTCCATGCATTCAGTGCATCAGGACCACCAGATAAATTTCAATTTCGAGCAGCGCTCGCCTGGGACTTCCAAGAGCAACACCTCTTAGGATTAAATCCACAAGGGAAACCCAGGACAATTTCTTATTGTCACATTATTACCAACATGTGTGCCATGGTTTAACTTGCACACCGGGACTCCATCATGAATCCCATACCACATTGAGCATCCAATGACACTCCAAAGAGACAACCTCTTCCAACATTTCCCCTCATAGGGAAGTTCACTTACATCATTACTTTTTACCGAAAATAATTTTTCTTTTTCCATAGAGTTTACTAACTCAAAACAACATAACATACATTTAGGCACCCCGGCCTTCACAATACATATATATATATATATACAAAGATACATGCTAACACTTAGCCATCACAGGATTACTATCCACATATAATTAGGCCGCAACCTTAACATTTCAATGCTACCCAACATTATGGAAGCATCTTGGTACCATTACTACACCACACTCAGTTATATTTTTATCACCCCACATTTGTTAAGTCCAATCATCAATATATTATGAACCTTCATACTTTCAATCAAATTCATTCAATGCCTTACATGGCAATTTCCTCAACTTTTCATATTTTACTTTTTATACATATGACATTCTCACCTACACCTAACCAATCATTACCTCATCATGGACTAAAGTCCCAATTTCAACCTTGATTTATCCCACACATCATTTCCATAGTTCTTTTAAGTTACTCACAATCCTCAATCCAAATTTTGGAAATTTCAATTTATTTCTACATCCAAGCATATTAAGTCATCCATATACATGCCCTCATCAAGGGTCTTATAACCTTATTATTGTACCATAAGGTATCCAACATTACACATAAGCACTCACATTCAAATTTCTATGAATTCATCGGGGTTCCAATTCCCCACCATGTCAAAGACATACCACTAGTCCTCACCTATACTCAATTGTTCTAGCTCCCATACATTTAGGAAAGACTACCAACATCACCATACCAATATCAACTCAATTCAATCATTTACATATACCAGCACACCTTCCTTTATTTCTATTCGGTACAATACATGTTTACATTTCACATTTTCATCAATTACCACCAATTTCACTAAGTTACAACAATCCAATAGCACCATAAATTTTTATTGCATAAATCATCATTATACAATCATACTACCACATTATACAACAATTCATAACACCATTAACTCACTAAGTCCTCGATTGCAGTATCACAATTTATTCTCACTAAGTCCTCAATTACATCAAATTTACTCACTAACATATCCATCCGTGGGCAGTCAACACTGCACCCACCACCTTAGCCTAAGGACTGGCATTGGTGCTCCAGGGTTGTCACGAAGGCATCTTATACTGACCACACATTGAACACAAAGGAATGGGTTGATCAGGCCCAAACTAAGGAATCACATGTGCAGCAGTCAATAAGAGTCTACGTACAACTATACAGCACTCACCTCAATTACACACTCATCAGAGTTCCCTAAAGAAACTGCTCTGATACCATAAAATGTAACAGCCCGTTACGTACCGGTATTGTTAACATTGATTATGATATTAAGCGCAGTTACAATCACAGTAATTGGGTTAATTAAATTACGGGCAAACTTATTCCTTTTATCATATTCCTTTTTATAACATAACCTTTTCCGTAATCAATTAAAACAACACTATAATTGTAAATGCAATACGCGGAAGCATCAGCTTAACAACAACACTAATCTTTTCTTTTTATTCAACTCATTTAAACCCATCAACTTATTTTCATTTCTTACCAAGTTCTAGCCCTTTACATAAGCTACGCGTGGTTTCAAACCACGAACCATTTGGAGTTCTACCCAACAAGTTATGCCCCTTTCTTTAAGTCAAGAAAAACCTGAATTTTCAAAAATTGCACTGTGGTAATCGATTACCAGTGGGTGGTAATCGATTACCACCTGTCAAAAATGAGGCAGTAGCCAAATTTTGACCTCCTCTGTTCTGGTAATCGATTACCAACCTTGGGTAATCGATTACCTCACATGGTAATCGAGTACCAAGCCTCAGTAATCGATTACCAGTGAAGACAGTAGCCAAATTTTCGTCCCCTGTTGCATGGTAATCGATTACCATGCTTGGGTAATCGATTACTATGCAGTAAAAGTGACAGATTACAGCATTTTAAGCCCAAGAAGGGTTGTGTAATCCATCCCTAACCTCTTAGTACTCCACACAACACTTAAACATACTATAATTTAGGCTCTAGGCCCTTCAAACATACATTTTCATTCAATTATGTATCATATACAAAGTCCTTAACATAATGGCCATTTTACATCAAATATGGTCCATTTTACAACATATTCACCAAGACTTCAATTACAATGAATGTGGCAATGGACAAGTCCCATGCTCACTCAAATATACAATATATTCTCATGTCCTACATATACATCATATTGAAGGATCTAACATGTATTCATGAGCTTACTAAGCATGGCATTTTCAACATGCATAGATTCATGACCTAAGTCTAAAGCATACATCATATGCAAGATGTGTCCCTATCCAATGCTCATCACATGGTGCCTCCAACATGCACCTCATGCTCCACTCTTCCAGGCTCAACCTAACCTGAAATGATGCCCCACAACACGGGGTGAGATATATAAATATATCTCAGTAAACCAAGGGCCCTGGAGGTTTCTCCACCCCATGGCTCACTCAATGTGCAAATACAACATCATATAATATGCATGTAATACAATATCACCCATCAACTGGAGACAACCCGAGAACATCCACTCATGGATTCATGTTCAAGGACTCCATCATATAACTCCCGAGACAGTCCTGGCGCCTCTCCCATGGTTGAGAAGACTCCATGGCAATACCCAACCGGAACTCCTCATGAGCCCTATCCGGCGGACGTCCCCCGCTTGGATCATCCTGATGTCGCTCCCAGAGTCAACACCATGGCAGTCCAACTGGCATTCTCCCGTAGGACGAACCCAGCGGATGTCCAAACTCCAACACACGTCAACTGGCCAGTGACCAAACAATTTTCACAAAATCAAGCAATATGCATACAAGCACACAATCACACAATGTCATAACCACATAATCCAACCACAACCATCCACTAGGTGTGGTGGAGCACACAAGGGCTAAACCCCAGTTCCAATGGTTACCTCAATACCGAGCCCATGCTCCAAACGTAAGCTCCAAGCTTACCCGCTTCCAAAGCGTCCAAAAGAGGCAACCTAGATAATCCACAACATGATTATCAATCCATTTCCAAATGAAACATTAAATCTCAAATACTCATTCATTTTACTTCAATCTCTTTTATAGATCAAATTACCCATTATATCATGAATCACACATTATTTCTTCTCATTCCACTATATCACACTATACCATCATCCATTTAAACATCATATTTATATCATTTTCCATCAAATTCACAACCTTTACATCATTTTTCCTCCAAACCACTCTATGGTTCGAATTCCTCAAGGTTGATTCTACAAGGTTTTCAATTCCATTTTAACACACACACTAATCATATCATCATATTATCAACCTATACCAATGGTCCACCATTCAATTATTCAATTACACCACATGCCAATTTCACAAAATTATGAAACTCAACCCAAAATTTCCTAAGTTAAAAACCTAACTTTTTCACCAAAATTTATCATAGCATTTCTAGCTTTCATGCATCATTCTAAGGCATTTTCATCTAATAGCATTTTTCCATTTGAGCTCTCTATCATCACACATCTAAAATCAAAGGTTTAAAGCATAAATTCCTAGATCTATGAAACCAACCATAAAAATACCACAAATATACTCACCATCAAGTGTAGGAACACCACCAAGGCTCCATCAATCCAAAAGAGATCCAAAACCTCCAAAAACTCCAAGAACACCTAAGGGTCGGATCTGAGTTTGTCCAAAACGCAGCAATGGAGGTGGTTTCATGGCTTCTAAGTGTTACCAATGGCTTTGGAAGGTTGTTTACAATAGATTTCAACACCAAAATCAAGTGATTTGGTGGAGAAATGAAGAAATGGTGAGAGAAGAGAGAAATGGGTGGTTTTTGGGTTCATTTTCCAGGGAGGTGCGCGCATTAAGGAGAAAAAAAGACGGAAACAAACAACAAACGAGGGTGGGGGCCAAGTGACTTCGGTCACACGGGTCCCACACGCGATCTAACTTTCACTCCGATAAAAATTCTGATCATATATTCTTAATCTACATATTTTTCCAGTCCATGACATATTTTTCTTTCCTCAAAATATTGATAAAAATTTCACACTTATCGGTACATTCATAACACAGTATTTAACACTTAAAAATCACTATTCATCACTTTTTCACAAATTTGCCTATTCACTCAATTTTCCGCCCTGATTCCATTTCCAGCATTATTTTTGTCATATTAAATTTCTAACTCCATTTTTCATGCCTCGGTTTACGTTCTTGGTTACGTTCTTGGCAAATTACCATATTGCCCTTTTTGCCCATTTTGGCCCTAATTCTCGGATTTTCACTAATCCTTCCCTTTTAAACCCATATTTTATCACATAAATTCACATTTAATTTTCTGTTCCTGTTTCTGTTGTTCCACCTATGATAGAGGCACAGACGGTTGGTAGGGTATATACCATGGACCGTCGGCAATCAGAAAAGGCTCCAAATCTTGTGAAAGGTATAATTTATATTGATAATATGGATATTGAAGTTTTGTTTGACTCAGGAGCTACACACTCCTGTATGTCTGATTTTATGGCCTTTGGGCTAAACTTGCAAATGTACGACATTTCTCCTCCAATGGAAGTGGTGACTGCTACTGGAGAGAAGTGTTACACATCAGTGTTATGCAAGGATGTGGAATTTAAATATGAAGGCCGAGATTATGTGCTGGATTTTATTTGTTTGCTGATGATCAGTCTTTAAGTTATCTTGGGAATGAATTGGTTATCAAAGAACTGTGCTATGATAGACTGTTATGGAAAAAGAACTGTGCTCTCTGCTGATGATTCTGCTACTAGTTCTTCCCCATATCTATCTGTGCTGCAGGTTAGAAAGGCTTTGAGGGCCGGGGCATTGGGATATGTCTTTGTGGGGGGTTTAGTGGGTGGAAGTCATGAGGAGATTGACAATATTCCTGTGGTGAAGGAGTTCGTGGATGTGTTTCCGGATGAGATTCCGCAGCTTCCACCTCACAGAGAGATTGAGTTCACCATTGATTTGTTGCCTGGTGTGGGACCCATTTCTCTGGCTCCATATCGGATGTCACCACCGGAATTAGCCGAGTTGAAGAAGCATATTGAGGAGCTTTCGGCTAAGCAGTTTATTAGGCCTAGTGTGTCCCCGTGGGGAGCACCAGTGATATTTGTTAAGAAGAAGGACGGTAGCATGAGATTGTGCACTGATTACCGTCAGTTGAATAAGGTTACTATTAAGAACAAGTATCCTCTCCCTCGCATAGATGATTTGCTTGATCAGTTTAGGGGTGCTTGTGTATTTTCGAAAATTGATTTGAGGTCAGGTTATCATCAGATCCGAATTAAGCAGGAAGATATTCCGAAGACTGCTTTCCGATCTAGATATGGACATTATGAGTATCAGGTAATTCCATTTGGACTCACTAATGCTCCGGCGGTGTTTATGGATTATATGAATCGCATTTTCAAGCCGTTTCTGGATCAATTTGTGATTGTGTTTATTGATGATATCCTGATATATTCCAAGAGTAAGGAAGAGCATGAGGATCACTTGAGAACTGTGTTGCAAATCCTCAGAGATAAATAGTTGTATGCAAAGCCATCTAAATGTGAATTTTGGCTTTCTCAAGTGCAGTTTCTGGGTCACGTCATTTCTGCTGATGGGGTGGCGGTTGATCCTAATAAAATAGAGGCAGTTATTGATTGGGAGAGGCCCAAGACTGTGACTGAAGTAAGGAGTTTTCTGGGTTTGGCTGGTTATTACCGGAGATTTATTAAAGGATTTTCGGAAATGGTTTTACCATTGACCCGTTTGACCTGGAAGTATACTCCATTTATTTGGACGCATGAATGCGAAGAATGTTTTCAGAAGATAAAGGAAAAGTTGACGACTGCTCCAGTGTTAGTACTTCCTGATCCGGAAGGTGAATTTGAGTTGTACAGTGATGCTTCTAAAAAGGGATTGGGTTGTGTGCTGATGCAAGATAGGAGAATGGTAGCGTATGCTTCGAGGCAATTGAAACCTCATGAAGAAAACTATCCGACCCATGACTTAGAGCTTGCTGCAATCGTTTTTGGATTGAAACAGTGGAGGCACTTCTTGTATGGAATGAAGTTTGTCATATTTAGTGACCACAAGAGCCTTAAGTACTTATTCGATCAAAAAGAGTTGAATATGAGGCAACGACGGTGGACTGAATTCTTAAAGGATTACGATTTCGAATTGAAATATCATCCCGGCAAGGCTAATGTTGTAGCGGATGCATTGAGCCGAAAGTCAGTGAGCATGGCAAGCATGATGATGAGAGATTTTGATGTAATCGAGAGGTTCAGAGATATGAAATTGTCTGAAGTCTTTCCAGGCAGAATTTGTGACATCGAAATTACAAGAATTGAGAACGAAATGATGACAAAGATTAAAGATGCTCAGCTGAAAAATGAAAGTGCGAAACGACTAAAAGGTCAGAGTGGTGTATCCTGCAATGATGAGGGTATACTACTATATCAGGGTCGTATTGTTGTACCTAGACAGTTGACAGAGGAAGTGATGACAGAGGCCCATAGGGGTCAATTCACTGTCCATCCGGGAGCTACAAAGATGTATCAGGACCTAAAGATTAATTTCTGGTGGCCTGGTATGAAGAAAGATATTGCAGAGTTTGTCTCCAAGTGTCTCGTATGTCAGAAGGTCAAGATTGAGCATCAAAAGCTTCTGGTATGTTGCAACCACTGGATGTTCCTGAATGGAAATGGGAGAGTATCTCCATGGATTTCGTAGTGGGGTTGCCGCGAACACAGGCTAGTTATGATTCTATTTGGGTAATTGTGGATAGATTGACAAAATCCGCACACTTTTTACCAGTTCGGGTAGATTTTTCTGCTGAGAAATTGGCCAGGCTCTACGTGAAGGAGATTGTGATGCTTCATGGGGTGCCTGAGAATATTGTTAGTGATCGGGACCCGAAGTTCACTTCTCGCTTATGGGGAGCATTGCAGGAGGCTCTTGGCACTCGGTTGAGACTGAGTACTGCCTATCATCCACAGACGGATGGTCAGACTGAGAGGACCATTCAGACGTTGGAGGATATGTTGAGGGCTTGCACTCTAGAGCAGGGTACGGCATGGGATCGATACCTTCCACTGGTTGAGTTTTCATATAATAATAGTTTTCATGCTAGTCTGGGTATGGCTCCCTACGAGGCCTTGTATGGTCGCAGGTGTAGGACACCTACTTGCTGGGCAGAGGTTGGAGACTCAGAGTGATTTGGATTAGATTTTGTTCAGGAGACCACTGAACAGATTAAAATGATTAGGGATCGTCTGAAAAAGGCCCAAGATCGCCAAAAGAGTTATTATGATCTCAAGCATCGGCCTCTAGAGTTTGAAGAGGGAGATCACGTGTTTCTAAAGTTATCACCAGTTACAGGTGTGGGACGAGCCCTGGGAGTGAGGAAGCTGAGTCCTAGATTCATTGGACCCTATCAGATTCTACGTAGGGTAGGACCGGTTGCCTACCAGCTTGCCTTAACTCCTCAATTATCCAATATACATGATGTATTCCATGTTTCTCAGCTAAGAAAGTATGTAGCTGATCCTTCTCATGTGGTTCAACCTGATGATGTTGAGATTCGGGAAAATTTGAAAACTCCAGTTGGGCCGCTGAAAATACTTGAGCGGGATGAGAAGAGGCTGAGGAATAAGTCTATCCCTATGGTGAAAGTTCAATGGGAAGGAAGGACGCCTGAAGAGTCCACTTGGGAGCGGGAAAATGAGCTTCTCCGTCAGTATCCTGAGATTAAGGACAGGTATGTTCTTGATTTTGCGGACAAAATCGCTAAAAGGTGGGGTGACTATAATAGCCCAAAATAATTAATTAGCAAAATACATGGGATTAGATAATTAAGCATGTATTAGTGAGTAAAAATAAGTAAATTCCCTTATAAAATTAATTGGGGTCACTTTTGAGGTAAAAAGTGTACTCTGTGAAAATTAAGGGGTATAAATGGGTGTAGAAAAAAGTACCCAAAATATAAAAATGGAACTATAAATATTCCTAGAAAAATATTCCAGACTGATGGGTAAAGTTTGGTAATTAATGGAGTTGAATAGATAGATGAACCAACACTCACTTAACCTATGTTAAGTGACTTGAAAACAAAAGGACCCAAACCCATCCCCATTCCCTCATTGTGCGCAGAAGAAGAAAAAAAGAAGGAAAAGGAGAGGGAAAGAAGAAGAAAGGGGAAAAAGGAGAGGAACCCTAGGTGAGGCAAACCATGGTGGTTTTGAGTGATTCCAAAGCCTAAACCACTCCAAATCTTCCCCCCATTCATAATCCTAGCTTGGGTCTTGGTGGGGAACGTTGTGGTTTGAGATATTTCCTTCCAAAGTTTCGACCCATTAGAGGAATTGTGAGATTTGTTGGTTTCTACCTCCATGGAAGCTTGAGGAACCATCACCCCTTGATTGTGCAACCATTAGTGGTAAGATTTCATCCTTTGAACTCTATTTTCATGAGAAATGCATGATTTAGGTTTTGGATGAATAGTGTTTTGGGGTTTATGGTTATGTGAGTAAATGGGCTATGTTCTAGGAAGATTGAGGCCTTGAGTATGTTGAGAAAAATGCTAGGAATGACATTTAATCGGTGAAAATAAGTTTATATAGTCATATGATTTGGTTTGGAAAAGTACAAAATTATGCATTTGACTATGGTTTGGCTTGTTTTGGTAATCAATGGTTTGGTTTGGTTGATTGTTGATATTGTCCATGTGATGCTTAGGATTGAGGCATTTGGACCAACAGTGAGTAACCAACCATTGGAGCAAGTTATGGAGCTCGGTTAGCTCCTTGGTATTGATGATTGTGTTGTGAAGATTGGTGAGGAACAAAGGTTAAGTTGGAAGCATTGAGGTAAGCCTTCGGACCTTGGGTGTAATTCCCTTTATTGTTCCACCAAGCCCTGAACGGGTAATGGTGTGTTGTTGTATATAAATGCAATGAAATAGTGTAATGCTTCGTTATATGTATTTGCATGCTTTGGTGTGACATAGGATGGTGTTTCCCTATGTTGGTATGTAGCATGACGATGCGTAAATCATACTTGGTAGTTTAGCTGGCCAGTAGGACTATTTGCATCTGAGTATCCTTAGGACAGCTCGAGAGCTCGAGGGATTTCTCCTGGAGATGTTGTGTACACTTGCATGGATATGTATTTGCTGCATTATTATTGGCATTGCTATTACACTGTTATTGAACTATGGGGTGGAGAGATGCTCCAAGGACCCCTGGTTTACTGGATATATTCGTATATCTCACCCCGTGTGGTTGGGGACCCCCTTTCAGGAAAGGATGCTGCAGGAGCCTCTGATGGCAAGTGGCCATATTTGAAGTGATTGGGCATATGAAGATATCGTGTCATTTGATTAAGCATGTTATTTTGTAGTTCACATGTATAGGATTGCTAAATGAGAATCAATTGTCATATGCATGCTATATTTATTTGGGTGGACTTAGCCTATGCTCATGCTTTTGGTATCTCTTTTGTTGATGGGAGCCAAGGAGTGATCATAGTGTTTTGTAGCTAAGTCCCATAATTTGTAATTGAAACTTGTAAACATTATGTAATGTTGTAATTATTGGGTATTTGCATATATGATGAAATGATATGTATGCTTCTATTGTGTATGAGTATCTAGAGAGACTAGAATTCATATATTGAAAGGATTATATGATGTAAATTTGGTGAAAGAAGACCTTTAGGTTGGAAAACCAATTCAAAACAAAGATACCCTGTCTTGTTGTCCAATTTTCGTATCCTATACGATATATTTGGATCCTTGTGTCTTGATGGAAGTTGTAGATATGTTTCTTAGCTTTCCATAGAGACCAAGATTGTGTAATTTGGATAAGTATAACTCAAGTTATGGTTAAAACACCACAGGTAGGTCAAACTGCCCTGTTTTGGGTGCTTGCTCCAGACTGTCCACGCTTGGAGCGTAGGATCCACGCTTGAAGCGTAGAACCACTGTCCCATTAATCTCCTCTACGCTTGAAGCGTAGAGTTCTACGCTTGAAGCGTAGAGTTCTACGCTTGAAGCGCAGAGGATCTGACGATTCAGCACCTGTCGCTTAAAAACCTCATAACTTGGGCTACGGTGCTCCGATTTGAGCGCGGTTTGAACCCACGCGTAAGTAATGAAAAATCCTATAATATTATGGGCAAATGAAGGCCATAATAAGTGAAAATGAAAGTATGGTATTAAGCTTTAAGTATGTTATTCCGCAATGTATTATGGTTATGGTCACGCAATTGGATAATTTTAATTCGGCTTGTTTTAAAAGAGAAATTTAACCAGATTTTAATGGCACCAATGTGATTGTAACTGCGCTTAATATCATAAGTCAATGTTAACAAACCGGTTCTAGAACGGGGTGTTACAACGATGATGGTGGTGGTTGGTGGCAGCGGCGGTGACGGTAGTGGTGATGGTAGTGGCGGTGTCGTGGTGGCGATGGTGGTGGCAATGGTGGCGATGACGACAATGGTTGAGATGATGGTGGTGGTAGTTGATGGCGGTAGTGGTGGTGACAGTGATAATGGTGGTGATGGTGGCGACAACATGTGGTAGTTGTTGAGTGGTTTGCTGATGGCGGAAAAATATATATTCTGATGGAGGACGTTCCTCTGTTTTAAATTTGTAAGGGGAAACAAATTTACTCCCTTACTTCCAACCCAAGTTCGCAAGTGCACGCATCAAGTGATAATGGATGTATTGCTCAGATTATCGTTTCCACAAGGATAGAACTCTAAAGAATGTCTTAAACTATTTTATAAGTTGTTTTTTCTCGTTTTTTGGATCTTTGACGTCAATTTTGTTTATATCATGAATTCGAGCGATGCCGAAATTATTGGTTTCCAACGGGACAAAGAGGGGGATAGGAGAAATCAGAACTCCTAAGGATGATAATAAAACAGCAAGTTTTGGTGCTAGCAAAGCAAAGAGGGAAAAAGTTAATTATTTTGTATTGCAACGAAATCAGAAGAATAACACAGTAACATAGCAGAGATATACGTATACAAGGATGTGATCTGATGAATAATTTAATTACGATAAACAGCTTCTCCAGAAAAATGGAGGGTATGTTCAACATATTACAAAAAAATAACAATCTTAAACAATTCAATTATAATTTAATTTCTTTATCAACCATCAACAGCACATAATTTAAACATGCATGAAAAAAAATAAATCAAAAGCTGTAAACAAAAGAATTGCTAGACAATCACAACATTTCCACCAAGTTTTTGGTTGAGCCAGTTTAGTGACGAGTTATTCAATCTGCCAGCTTTAATTTCTCTAGCAGTTAATTCCACACACCTCAACATCAGGACCAGTGACTCTTGTTGTAAAAGGGTCAATTCTGACCCATAACAGAGAAAAAATGGATGCAAGCAAAATGGACCAGACCACAACAATGGTTGGTGTTCTATTCTGGCGTCCCATGAGACCTTTGAGGAAGGGATATAGATGGACGATCACCCAAAATGCAAAGAAAAGCTTACCAAACAAGGGACCCCATGATTGGTATCCGCTGTTAATGGCATAAGAGATCCCTGCAACAACCCCCACAAGGTTTATGATGAGAAGAGTTGTGGGTGGAATGAGAAGTGTTGTCCATTTAAACATGTAGAGTTCTGCAGAGTCTCCATCTTCATCTGATGCCTTTGACGTAACCGTAAAGTTAGTGTCAATTCCAGCAAGCACTTTGAGTAAACCTTGGAACACAGCAAAAAGATGGGCTGAAACACCACCAATAACCCAAAATTGTTCATTTCTCCACCACTCATCGATTCCAACACCGCTCCACCTCATCTCAAGTATGCCCGTTGCAAAGATGGAAAGAAAGAGAGAAATGAACCATATACTCGCAATATTACTAATCTGCAAGGCAAAAAAAATAAAAATCATTACAATATGTACCCAAAAACAAAAAGTTTCAATATTGTGTCACACAAAATCACATTTTGAGAAGTGTTATGTTTGCATTAGTGGTGTTTCAATCTAGAGTGCCAGTTTCAAACTGTCATGAGGAAAATACAGGAGAATTACAATGTAAGATATCCTCGCGAATATGTTTCTAATTTTAGGATGCATTAGCCGAAAGAATTCTTAATCAAGAAAATATATGACCAATATATGAAGGACATTCATAACTATTTGGTTAATCTATCATAAATTGGAAATATGTTCAGAATATCCTATATTGTAATTCTCCCATAAAAGAAAACTTTTGAAAATTTTCTATAAATGATGATTGATAGCTCTGGCCATCTGTAAATCCTCATATTGTCAATCACTTCATCTTATGGTTTATTATAAATGATGATTGTCATACTTTTCTTTCACTCTCTCTCTGTTATTGTTATTTATTTTGCATTTAGTTATATATCCCACTCATAACCACAATCAGGTAATATTATCCAAAATAAAACTATAAGGAACATGCTATTTACAGAATTATACTGATGAAAAAGTCACAAACCTGTGGAATAATGAACTTGTTAGTGAGGAGACAGACAGCGGGTAAGGTACAATACATGAGAAGGGGAATGGAAGTGATTGGATAAATTGTGGTGTTCACATATGCGAACCTCTCAAGCCACTTTAGCCTTCCACTATAACCATACCAGATGGGACAATGTCGACTTAGAAGAATTTCCACTGATCCTAAAGCCCATCGAAGCACTTGGTTAAGACGATCTGAAAGATTGATAGGAGCAGAACCTTTAAATGCTGCAAGCTTAGGCATGCAGTATATGGACCTCCAACCACGGGCATGCATCTTAAATCCAGTAAGAATATCTTCTGTGACAGAACCATAGATCCATCCTATCTGTGGAACAGAAGACAAGTAGTGATTATCTTTGAAGATAATTATATAAATGCATCCTCATTTTTTTTCTAATAACACAATCATTACATTACAGGCACCCATAATTCAATACAGAAGATACTAATAAACTAAAGAATGTTGAGTTGACACAAAAAACCTTCCATATGAATTTTAACTACGCTTTTTAATTTTTTATCCAGAGTCGAGAAACCACGAACTGGGACGGTCACATCTATGGATAGTGGCTATGAAGAGAAGTTCAACAAAACAAATTGGTTATGCAGGCAAAGTCCCCATGGCTACAGATGGGAGGTGGATCATGGATGAAATGTTCACAGCACCTGAGAATTTAGGTGCTTCTATAGGGTTGATCCAGGCTAAAGCCTATAACCCTCGTCCCATCTCATTCAATAAATCAATAAGAACAATCGGAAATAATTATGCCTCATGTCTATATTACATAGAATAGGAGACATTTTGAAGGTTCCCCATTATAAAGAGGGGAAAATATTAGGGGACTCTAAAAAGCCAGCATTATATTGATTCATGCTTTGGCAAGCCCTGCTCCAAAATCTCTTTCTCTGCCAGCATAGTACCATTTCATGCATGACTCATCATAAAAGATACTGATACGATACCACCCCGAGGGCAATTTAGGGAAAGCAATATAGCTGACTCAGCAAAACAGAATGGAAGCATGGGAGAGCAAGTTAGTTACGGAGGAATTGGTTTAAATATAGAGGAAGGGGTGCTTGTAGGAGGTATCTGGAATCTTGGAAATTACGTGGGCCCTTTTGGGATTGGGAGAGAGTGGAACCTCTCATATGTGTTCCACACTATCTTACTTTTTTCCTGCATTGTAATTTCTTTCTAGTCACTGTAATTTCTGTTTTCTGCAAGAATAGTTGTTCACTAGTCTCTGTTTGTAATCGTTGTTGTTTCAATATATGAAAGGATAATATTCAGATCCAAATTACTGTATTATTTCCTGTAATTCTGTTAATCAGTGGTTGGGTCTGTATCAATTGGTATCAGAGCTATCCGATCCGGTAGCTTTGAACCACACCAATCAAAAAAAAAAAACAGATGGAAAACAGATCTGAAAATCTGAGGAATAGCGAGATGCAACTGGAATATAAATTTCAAGAATGGAAGAAAAGGGAGAGTCAAGTGGAGGAAAACCATAAGAAGATACTTAAGCTTCTTGATGAGCTTCTTCAGAAGACCAAACATCAATCACACAGAAGACAACCGGACAAAAAACGAGGTGGAACCAAGGAAACAGAGCGGCTACGTTCTAATCCAGAAATGGAAATGTAGAGGGAGCTTGTGATGGAGCAAAACAAGGTGGACAAGGAGGAAATTCATAGTGGATCTCAACAAGAGGCATTAGACGATCCTTATAAAGTGTTATACTCGCTTAAACAGAGCGGAACGATAACTAAGTTCAAACGCGAGTTCGAGAAGGTGATCAGAGATCTGCGATTTGAGTACGAGGATCTACTTAAAAAGGCTTGGCTCAAAGGCGTTAAGAGTAGCATCCGCGAAGAGTTGATGATGCACCCTGCTATCAGTTTGTCGGAGATGATCAAATTCTCCTTGAAGATAGAGAAGAGGAACGTGAGGATGGAGGAAGGGCTGAGTGCAGTAGGGAATGATGGAACGAGTGGGCTCAACAGAGTGGTTCAGGCCCAACATAGTGGCAACAACCCATATAAGAGTAAAATTTGGGGGTTTTCGGTTTTGGGCTCTTTCAACCCAACGACATATACGCAACCCAATTCACTTAATACTAAAAATGCTAGTTCCTATAACGTTAGGGTTGCAAAGAAAGATAATTCAAAGGCGGCAGCGACGAAGGTAACCATAAACACCGTTAATCAAGCCTACAACGATGGTCACACATCAACGCGCAACACTCGACGGCTCTCACAGGCGGAGCTCCAAGATCGTCTGCAAGTGTTAATAGTCAAAGACAAAGAAGATGGAGAACAAGTGACTAGCGCAACGGTGAACGGAGGTAAAGATCAGGAGAGGAAAGAAGTAGAAACAGAGGTTGAAGAGAAGTCGCATAGTAAATCTATGTTAGGGAAATGGAAGATCATGGAAAAGAGTGGGGAAACTCAAAAGGAAGCTGTCATAGGAGGAGTACGTATGATTGAAGATTTCTTGGAAGTACAAAACAAAACATAAATGATTGGCGTTAAGGAGATGGAAGCCAAGAAGAAAATGAAAATCCAAATGGAGAGGGTGATGGTAGATGGCAACCTTTCACCATGCCACATGGTAGAGGAGCAGAAGAAAAGAATGAGAGAAGAAAAGCTTGTAATGGAAAAGCTTGTAATGGCCATGAAGAGCTGGAATTCGAAGAGACCAACCGAGCCTCCATCATTAGGACCATCGAACCCATACGCTTGCATGACAGCTGATGGCATCCCTGTGATTGAGATGCAAGTGGAAAAAAATGTTGCACCACCTCAAATCAAAAGCAGCAGCTACAAGCACGAAGGAGCCAGCTTAATGAGGAAATTTCATACCTTGGGTCAATTTTTTGACCTAGAAGGCCAAGCCCAAATAAGGAAGAAACAAAAATGGGTATTTGAGATGAAAGAAAATGAAAAATTGCAAAAGATGGGCTCTTCTTTTAATAACTCAAGAGGTCAGGCCCAACACCTAATACCCATCAATTGCTATCTGTCAAAGGACTTCTTTGGTCATACAACTATGGGTACTCAAGAATATGGAGACCACGAAGGTAAGGCAATGATTTTCAACTATGGGTACACTTCTAAGGCATTTACGAACTCAATTGAGTTTAGAGACAATATACAATTTGGAAGAAGCGAAACTGCAGTATTTTTTAAAATGCCAGGTACAAGTTTCCGTACACACAAATTATGTGATGTTGCCATGCTATTGCAAAACACGATATGTTGCCGTTGGTTGTTTAAATGAGGATATTTCTAATAGTTTTAAGCATACTTATTTGGAATTATATGAGAAGCATGTTCAAGATTTGAAAATGAATGTTGATCAGTTGCTGGAAGATTGGCTTGAGGAGAAAAAACATGAGGAAATGCTAAAAAGATGGGAGGGCATGAAAGAATATTTAAGATTTGCTAAGCACCATCTTGTAGAAGTTACAAACGAATGGGATAGGATCGAAGAACAGGCATGGGATCCCGGTGGAAATCGCCAAGTGCATATATAGAGTCTCACAATTCAAACAGTGGGATCCAGGAGGAGTGTTTTTATGGGTTGAACTGCACCTTGAGGACAAGGTGCTTAAAAGGGGTGGAGTATTGATACGATACCACCCCGAGGGAAATTTAGGGAAAGCAATATAGCTGATTCAGCAAAACAGAATGGAAGCATGGGAGAGCAAGTTAGTTACGGAGGAATTGGTTTAAATATAGAGGAAGGGGTGCTTGTAGGAGGTATTTGGAATCTTGGAAATTACTTGGGCCCTTTTGGGATTGGGAGAAAGAGGAACCTCTCATGTGTTCCACACTATCTTACTTTTTTCCTGCATTGTAATTTCTTTCTAGTCACTGTAATTTCTGTTTTCTGCAAGAATAGTTGTTCACTAGTCTCTGTTTGTAATCGTTGTTGTTTCAATATATGAAAGGATAATATTCAGATCCAAATTACTGTATTATTTCCTGTAATTCTGTTAATCAGTGGTTGGGTCTGTATCAGATACACATGGACGCATTCATGTAAAATATTGATATCATTACAGGCAACCATGCGTATTTTATATTAAGATTAGTTTATTGGGTCTTTGGTCTCTGAATGCACTAATCTATTGGCAATAATCTATTGGCAATAATCGGATAATGGTATGCGACTGGGAACAAGAAATATAAAAGAGCATTAAACATAAGGTAACTCATACCTCACTTCCCCATTCTGTTTTATCCTCATAACCACAGCTGATAACATGTATTGCCTCCTTAAGAAGAGTTTCTGGAGTAGCAGACTGAGGAACACCTCCATTTTCCATAAGTGTGGAGGCAACAAAAACAGCAGACTGACCAAACCTTTTCTCGAGACTCATTTGTGACATGAGTAGTGATTTCTCATCATCAAATCCAGCACCTGAATAGAAAGGTTGTTTAAGAAAAGAAAAGAGATAAACAATTAAAACAACTCAAGATAAATTGCTATGGAAAGTACACACCAAAAAAATTATAAAATGATTAGGAGAAATGTGCAGGGTTAATAAGGTAAACGCAATTTTACAGATGGCAGTCAATTTAAGATATTATGGGAAGTGAAGTTGAAGCTCGCACAAAATCTGGAAAGCAATCTACTGTACTCTTCTTTTTATCAATGGAATAACAATATATCAAAATCTTAATATAACTACATGTAGAAAAAATAGCTTAAATTGTAGACTTGTCAATGAAATCCACAAAGAAGGCAAGAAAAATAAATCAACAGGCATACCTTCTACCCCTTCTTCTATATCCTCTAGACTGAAGATGGGCACAGTGGGGTCAACATGCTTGCTAGATTTTTTCTTGTCTGAGCCTTTCTTGCTAGATTTTGAGCTCTTATTTCGATTTCCACCGCAGAGTGAAGAAAGCAACCCAGGCTTCTTATGCTTGGGCTTAATAGGAGGATCATAACCATATAAAGCTGTTCTATTAAAGACACATCCAGTACCCACATAAACAGGGCCTTGAATACCATCCAAACCTCTCAAATTTATCTGTACAGAAAGAGACAACAAGGAGAAAATACGTGTCACACAGAAGTTAAATGAAACATATGCAAAGTACAAGGGATGATCCATGCTACAAGTTGAATATCATTAACATAATTTTTTTTGCCTAAAACATAACAGTAATTAATATGGTTCAAGATACTTACATCAAAGAAAACAGTATTACGATTGGCATATCGATCATTCCTATCAATACCATCAAACCTCTGTGGAAACTGGACATAGCAAACATTTTTCCCAAGGTTGGGATCCATCATAAAACACATAGCTTCCCTCAAGGCCTTGCTATTGTTTATGTAGTGATCACAATCAAGATTCAATAAGAAAGGTCCATTAGTAAGGACGGCTGATACTCGAACCTGAAACAGTTATAATAATCACCAGCCGTAAGATAATCATATGGGTGGAGGAGATATGTAATTTCCACATTCTCTATAGTTACTCACAAGTGCATTCATGGCACCAGCCTTCTTGTGATGTTGGAACCCTGGACGCTTTTCACGAGAAACATAAACTAAACGTGGAAGTTCATTACCCTCAGTGTCAAGTCCTCCACTTTGGCCCAAGAAAACCTACATGGAGCATGGAAACTTAGCAAATAGCATGCTTAGAACTTCCTCAAATTCCTAACCAACATCTAACAAAGGCATGGCATGGCATGGCATAAGACTTGTTATATGTAAATGAACTACTGAAAGTAACAAACAAATATACATAAATATCATTCAAAAGAGTAACTATTTTTCTTTCTCTTTTTACAGAAATTCAAAGAGTAAATATTAGAATCAACAGGTATATATATAATTTCATCTCTCTAATCTAAAATTTACTCTGCCTAGCTAGATGAAACTTTTGACAGGTAATTCCATATATAATGAATGAGCACAAAATACTGTGGTAAGTATTCATCTTCATCATTAGAAAACAACTAAACGAAAATATTAAATAAATAAACTACCTGGATCATTCCTGGATGGTCTCTGGTGTTGTTTCCAGGCCATGGTGTACCATCTTGCATCACCCATCCTTCATCAGGAACCTTTTGGGCCTTGGCGACAAGTCCATTGACACGAATTTTAAATTCTTCATATTCTCTCTGTGAAACAAAAAGGAAGTAACATTAAAAGAAACCTCTAAGATAATTGAGTAGTGGGTAGCGCACATTCAAGCCCAAACAGCACAGTAATCCATCTGTAAGTCAATCTTTTTACCTTCATTGCTCTACGATCTTTGACAAATGATGGTTGAACCTTATCTTTCAAGTAGTCAATCTTTTTTGCAAAATACCACTCAGGTGCCCGGGGTTCAATATTATATTTCTTAGAGAAGGGAACCCATTTCCTTGCAAATTCTGATGTCTCAGCCAAAGCTTCAAATGTTAACATAGCAGCACCGTCATCAGAGAGATAACAGGAGACCTTATCGACTGGGTAGTCAACAGCAAGAATAGACAGTACAGTATTGGCAGTCACAAGTGGGGGCTCCTTTAATGGATCAACAGTACTGACAAAAATGTCAACAGCTGCTAGCTGTGATGGTTCCCCTTCCCGATCATATCTGCAACTCACAAGGTTTTTGTATTAAAAGAATATCATAATGAAGGAAAAACTGTTAAATATTTTGATGGTACCAGTATTATATTAATATGAAAGATTCGAGATAAACTCCTACAAGACTGTTCTAAGACAAGGAAAAGATGCAAACTACAGTAATAATCACCAACGGTGATATATAGTAGAAATAACAAAGAGAATTACAAGTAAAAGTGATAAGTGAGATAGTTAAGAAATTCCTCTATTCCTCTCTAGAGGAATTTCCTAACTCACTTATCACTTTTAGGCCCATCATATTTCAAATGATGATTTCCTTGTACAGAGAGGGAAAGTTGTGATAGTCTAGAAAGGCCCTACCTTAATGCAAGTCTGTCAAGATATGTTTCACGGTTCACAGGGAGCCACTTCGGGAACTGATCCAATATCCAAGATATGGCAAACCAAATCTCACATATAACTGATATCAACCACAATGCAAATGCATTGGGCACAGGATTTGTTATTCGATAATGCAAAAAAATGCAGAGGATAACCAGCCGCAAGGCAATGACCATACGATATGGATTTATCCTAGACGATGGAATAGAGACCTTCCTGGAGAGAGGTTGCCGAGCTTCATCATTCCTGCATAATAAGAAATGATGTAATCCTGTCTAACACTTAAATCTAAAAACCAGGGACAAGCATTGGGCTCATAAACAAGACACTTGATTGCATGGCTTTGCTTTTTTCAAAACACAATCATAAAAAAGATTTACAACCGAATTGGATTACAAACTCTCCACGTTTCAGTCATGACACAACACAACACATTCAAAATAGCACATTGATACCAAAAGAGCAAGGAGTAAAGAGGCTTATAACAGAAATGAAGCAGCACAGATTCTTATAATTAAATAAAGAAGTACTCACAACAACGAATCATCCACAAGCACATCAGTACTAGCATCAATATCTCCAGCTCCTCTTTCAGAAGTAGCTTGGCCTGTGCTCATTGGAACGACATTCTTATCTTGCTTCATTTTCCAGCCATCAACTCTTTCTTTCCATGCTACATTGCCCAATCCTGGATCCATAACCCTAATATTTGCTGCACAAGGAATATAACCAAACACCTAAAATCACTATCAGAGAGCTAGAAAAAGATATATAACAATGACACTATATGAAGCAGCGCTTAGTTTGAGAGGGGGAAGGAGAGAGATACGTGATTGATTGACATCAGATGAATACGGAAGATTATGGACACGCTTCCCATGACCAACTCCAGGAGATGCCATTGACAGCCTCTCAGGTGAGGCTGCAGATAATTCTCCAGATACCTGAAATTGAAGATATATCAAAGAAAATCAAATTTCAAATTCCATACAGAGATATTAGCTAAAAGGGGGTAGATAAAAATATCACAGAGGATCCCAGTTGAATGACCTCTTGTCCACTTGTCAGCAGAGGAATGTGATTGTGAGAAACTTCCTTATCATAATTTGGAGCACCAACTTCCTCAGCTCGCCCATATGCCATTTTCCAGCTCAACATGTGTTCTGCAATTTTCTGCTTTTGGTTCTGATTTTCTGAATTGTAATTGAAGTCACTAGCACCAACATCAGCGCCACCATCCTCTTCCTGGTCTCCGAGAATAGCAGGACTACCTGGAATCAATTAAATAAGCAGGGTAATTACTAATTACATTAAAAAAAGGTCAAGGTTCTTCATATATTGACTGGCTATTGCATACAAAACAGCAGACATGATATCAAGAAAAATACATTGTGTGCCTGAACAACATTTATCTTGCAGGTAAACAATCCCAGCGATGAAAACAAAAGGATTATGTACCAGGGCGCATTGACATGGAGAAAACAAAATTCTTAAGCATAAATGAATCTAATTATTTTATGATCTTGTATTGCAGTTTGCAGTAAGTAGATCAAGAAGCCTAAAATTAGTTAATCACTAAGAACTCAACCTCCTTGGCCAAGGAACTACTGTCATATAGATAATTAAAGTCAATTACTTGAGTTGCTGGGGTATTCTCCCAATTATAGATCAAGCAATTGGAATAGGTCATCAAGTACAAATGAATTCTTCAATAAACTGTCATCATTCTTTGCAGATTTGGCTGGAGCGAAAGGTTATAGTCCAGACTATTAATGTTAGGGGCACAGCTTACAACTACCAACACTGTTTGTTTGTTGATTCCAAGAGTGAAAGACTCATTTGGAAATACAGGCTTTGTTTACTGACTTTAGTCTTAAGCCTGTCATAACTATAGAAATTCCAGTACTGTAATTCATTGAGAAAATGCTCTTCAAATAAAAGGATATATTCTCTAATAAAAACCTGCATCGTTCTCACTCAATTCATATAAAAGAGATCAATTTGCAACCAAGCAAACTTCATATTTTTCAAGCATATCAAAATCTTATTTTGATTTTTGTCTTATTAAGCTTGCTCTAGATGCTTTAAGAATATTGAAAATTACATTATGATAGACAACAGATATTATCCTTCTTTACCTTTGTGCTTCTTGTACCGGGTTTTGCACTGGGGGCAAGACTTATTCCCATCCTTCCTTTCGTACTCATAGCATGGTCTGCAGACAGGGAAAGAACAAACATCGCAAGCAATGAATGGTTCACCATCTACAGTGCTCCCAACATTATCACCACAGATCTGGCAGACTTTGCCACCTAATGCCTTCATTGGCTTTGCCTGGGAATTGGAAATGGTATCAAAATTTGTCATCAAGTATCACTGAATAATAATTGCACCCTAAACAACAATTTCTTCTTATTCTATTTGAAGGAAATCAAATGGAAAATTCATACAACTCACCCCAGTTTCTCCTTCTGACTCCATCATAGGTTCCTACTTAGCTCAGCCCAGATGGCAAAGAGGGATCAAACGATAGTTCAAACTTTCAACAAGATACACACATTACTTAAAAACCTTATGCACTTCCTAATTGTTGAGATCAGTTTGGAAGATTACTCTCCTAATCCACTCCTTGTCCCACTTCAGAAGCTGCTCCGTTTTTTGTACAGAAATTGAAGCTCGGATCTGTATAAGACCTTACAACAAAACCTTGAATAAGATTACTATGTGCCAACAATCATTACCAGCAGTTTGTAACATGGAAAAAGTTTAGATCTCTTGAACTTTGATTGAGGGTCAGACTTAAACCCTGAAATTTTCATTGTGTATGACTGATGCAAAAATGCACTTGAACTCACCGAAGGCAATTAAAAAAAAAAAATTATTCTTTCCCTCGATATTTTCGCAAGATCAATAACAGTGAACTGAAATCTACTTGAAAAAAAATAATAAAAATAAAAAATAAAAAGACACGATTTTAATTTTTCTCAACTTCCTCAACAACAAACCGTAAACCAAAACTTTGCACATTGCATCAAAGACTTACCTTAAAAATGTGATTTTTGCCACCAAAACAGATGGATCACTCAGATTCTGAACAACCTCAAACGAAATGCTTGGGCATTGATGCCCAAAACTGGATCAAAATCCCCAAACTTGAAAGCTCACAAAGAAAGTGGGAGAAAGAGACAGAATTAGCACTACACCAATTCAACAATTCTCACCAAGGAATGAAACAATATCAGAAGATTCAGAACTAAATAGAAAGAGACTCAGATCGAATTGACCGACAGAAAGAGAGTAACACCATAAAGATGTCTCTGTCTCTCTCTCTCTCTATCTCTACCCTCACAGCTTTAGCTTTCTCTCTCTATGTTCATGTGTATAGCTGTAAATATATAAAAACACACAAATGGCTTAAACACGACGAAAGGGACAACGTAACTACGAACTTAGACTATGATGCCTCCACCGACAGCTTTCATATACAGCTGGAGTGTGAAACAATGTTTCACTCAGACATAGCAATTCAGTAAGTCTGAACTGTTACATGTACGGTAAATGGTTTTGACTTTTCACTTTGGATCTGGAACGGTGACCACTCTTACCATATAACTTTACCTAAATATCACTTATTGAACTAATTTCTCAAACTGTGATGCATGCAACTTCATTTGCGGCCGCAGCGAAATGATGTGTCATGAAATTGGTGGTGTCAGAGTTCGTTTCTGACACAAGCGACCTCTATTTTTTAATTAAGTTCGCCTACTATATAGGCGATCTCCTTTTTACTTTAATTTGATAATTGTTATCCACTACAAATATGACATATCAGCGAACCGAATTTGCCTGTGTCAGAAACGAACTTGCCCCCGTGGCAGATTGGGAAATAAGACTGTTCGTGTGGCATTTAGGTAAAAAAATTGGTGAACAGTGACATTTTGATCGGTTACCCTTTGGATCTTAGGTTACCTCGTCTAGGTTATTTGATAAATTAAATTAAATATATTACTTTAGTTATAATACTAAAAATGTAATTAAAATAAAGACTTATTATTTCCAATATTATTAAACTCAGCTGATTATTGATCCGATCGAAGTAGTGAGTTACTGAGTCACTTATAAAATATTCAATGGGTCAATGGTTTAACTGTGTAACCCGACAAGTTCCAACAAAAGATCAATCAAATATATAATACTTGTGATATTGATGTTTCAGGTTCAGTGGACAACATCTCTAATTATAAATCAAATCAAATTATCAAAATTTCCTACATATTGCATCGCCAAATAATATTAGGGGTGTATTAGATTAGGATTTCAAAGAATTTTAATGGATTATTTTTGGGCAAAAAAATTCAATGCTACTCAATTAGAATTTTAAAAGATTGGAAATTGATGGAACCCAGAAAATTATAACAATGTATTTACTAAATCAAGAAATTACAAACACTAATTCAAGATAAAATACAGAAATTAAACACCAAAAGACCTCACTCACTCTAAAGCCAAATTACCTAGGTTAAAGAGATCCCAAGAGATCATTTCCCAAAACCCCACTCCAAATGCTCTGAATACATGAATCCCTCACACTCCCACACCCCTTCCTTATATCCTATTATTTAAGAATATTCTAGAATAATTTCCCTAACAAAGCTAACTAACTAATTTTGCATTGCTCACTTGGGCCCACTAATCCTAGCCAATCAGAAACAAATTCACGTATGGAGTGTATTGGATTAAGATTTTAAAAGATTTTTTTGAGATAATTTTTTTATGGATTTTAAAAGACTATTTAGAAATTGAGGAACTTTAAAGACTTTTTTTACAATCAAGATTTCATAAGATTGAATTTTAAAGGATTTTAATAGAATTTATAATATTTGAAATGACAATATGGATTTATAAGATTTTAAAAAATCATATGAATTTTTAACAAACATTCAAATTACAAGAGTTAATAAAAAAAATAACAAATAAATGCAATGAAATTAATAAAAAAAAGTAAAACATAATACAATTTTCTCAATTAGTAAAACAAAATATAATTTGTGAAAAATGTTTGTCATTTTAAATGATACAAAGTTGTGTCATTTTTAATGAAACTACGTCATTTTGGTGTGTTTTTACATTCTGTCTCCTCTATTTTCTTTTTATTTATAATTTTATAAATTAAAGAAAATGATAAAACACACCAAAATGATGTAGTTTCATTAAAAATGACACAAAGTTGTGTCATTTAAAATGACAAACACTAAACCCATATAATTTTTAACAAACATTCAAAATTATTAAACAACAGCTCTCCACATATCTATAGCTATACTAGTCCTTCACGCATTAGCATTTTCTCGTTTCTACTCTTGGGTTTGACCAATTGGTTGAAAATTATCTTCTTCATTTGGCATCAGAGTTATGCATATATGATTATAAGATCCATTTTTTTATTATTAAAATAATTCTAAATTATTTTTATCAAAATTTTACCATGAACTTTAGATTCTATATGCAATTTAGAATGTTTTATTTATTATTAGGTCTTATTTTTTTTTATTAATTTCATTGCATTTCTTTGTTATTTTTGTATTGATTCTTGTAATTTTGAATATTTGTTAAAAATTCGTATGGTTTTTTTGGAAGGGTTTGTTTTTTCTAAAGTTACTTTAAATAATTTTATCTAATATTAATCAAAATGACGTCGTTTTGCGGCGGAAATCATGGTATTTTTATAATATTAATTTATTTCAGTGTTATAATAGTCCTTATCATTCTAATTTTTAATTTTTCAACCCAAAAAGACGTCGTTTCGATGAACATTAGACAAAATTCTCTAAAGTAACATTAGATACTTTTTTCCTTTTTAAAATCTTATAAATTCATATTGTCCTCTCAAATCTTATAAATTATATTAAAATCCTTTAAAATCCAAATTTATGAAATTTTGATTGTATAAAAAGTCTTTTAAAAAAAATTAAAAATCCCTCCAATTCTGTATAGTCTTTTAAAATTTATAAAAAAAATTATCTAAAAAATGTTTTTTAAAATGCTAATCCAATACACCCCCTTAGACCTTAGTGTTATAGGTACATTAATAAGCTACAAATCACTCAAATATTTTAAAAGAAAATAAGAATTTATGTGTGGATTGAAAAAAGAAAGACATCAATTAATGAAAATAAACCTTTTTTTATTTTTATAAATCGGGCTGGGTCACCGGTTGAATCGACCGGACACTGATTTCTATGAAAATCGGTTGGGTAACATCGATTCTATAACATGGCCGGTACAATATGAAAATCGAATTGGTTATATGACTAGTTTATCGATTTCCGGATCGACTTGATTTTTATAACATTATTTTTCTTTTCTTTTTTCAGAATATTACACTTAATCTCATAATAACAGAATATTTGAGTAATTAAATTAAATTCAAATAAAAAATAATCACTTACTTTAATTTGAGAAAAAATTATTATTAGTTTCGTCCATGTTAAGATTGATTGACCATTATGTCCTTTTAAAAGGTAATTTATCATTTTGGTTCATTTTTGTAAATTAAATATCAATCTATTTTATTTTATCAAATTATAGATTAACTTATTCATATATGACCAAAATTTGACTCATACTTGCACCGAATTAAATGATTTATTTGAATAAATAATTCATTCACTAAAGTAAATGTCAGTCAAAATATAATTAGACGGAAACATATTGATACGTAATTTAAAAACGACAATATGCCTACAAAAAAAATACATTAATATATCATTTCGAAATAGGACAAAATGATAAAAAAAACTAAATAAAAGATAAAATGATCCATCAACCTTCATATAAAAGGAATATTTTTCATGATAGCGTGTGATTTTTTTTTTTTTATTTCCTCCTTTTTTATTTATGCCAACTAATAATGGAGTAGTTGAATGTGACAAAATATAACAATTAAATAACGGAGAGAAATGATGTGGATGGTATTATAAAATGAGAGGGTTATATTTATAAATTTTTTTATTTATAAACTTTTATAAATTACACATGATCAGTCATATTTCAATAAATAATTTATAAGAAAAAATTGTAAACAGATTTTTCCTCTTTATAAAATATACAGAAAGAATTCAAAAAAAAAAAATTAAAGAGAAAATTCAATAATTCAATAATGTTCTGCGAATGATATTTTCGGTAGTTTTGCAATAGCAACAGTTCAGATTCAAATTAATAATATTTTAATTTAAACTAACAGCATAGTATTGTGTTTTATTTTATGTTCTTCGTGGTGTGTCCATAAGTGGAATAGTGATAAAAATGTCAATCAAATTTTTACCCAAATACCACACAAACAGTATTTTTTATCAGACTACCACATATCATAATTCATTTCCACTGGTAGTAAATTTTGTGGCCAATAATTTCGTGACAAGTGGTCATATTACAGATCAAATTCACTAGCACTGATAATGAATTATGACACATCAACTTTTTCCTATAAAAATATATCATGTGTCAAAAAATCATAGACAAATATAATTTACTATCAATCATAGCGAATCACGGTTATTGGATAAATTCTTTGCAAAAATAAGACATTTTGATCACTGTTGCTATATAGTTGTTGCCTTTCTTGCGTGTTAGTTGTGCTAAGTCATATTCACGCGCACTAGTGTGCGCGTGTGGGAATAAATAATAAAGTACAGAATTGTGCATAGTTTTCCCATAGATAATTGACAAGGTGGACTAGAGCCCCAATTTTTTTTTTTTTTATATTTTGTTTATTTTAAAAATATTTTTTATAAAAGTTAAAATCATTTAGATTTTTCAAAAAACTATCTGATTTTTGAAAAAAAAAATTGATTTTGACTTCTACTTTTTTTTAAGTTAAAATTTTTAGCTTTTTTATGATTTCTGTATTTTTTTTTTAAAGGCATCCAAACAGTTTTTTTTAGAAGTGTTTTTTTTTTCTTTAAAAAGTAGCTTTTGAAGAGAGAAGAAATTCATCCAAACATACTCCCATAATTAGAGCTTAAATATTATGAAATAAAGTAGGTGACTGATTTCATAATCATACTGACAATAAAATAAAAGATTGCTTAAAAGCAATTGAAGAGTAGACCAGAACAATTAAATGAAGAAACAAGTTGATTAAGATGGTTAGTTATTGATTTCCCCTTCACCAACGATTGTTCTCAAAAGTGTTGTAGCAATGTGTATTGTTAGTTAACCCGAACACGTGTTTGCATAAGTATTTTTAAATAATTTTGCAAGTTCAGTCCTGTTTATAATCCTAGATATTCCCAAGCCAAATACAAACCAGAATATAATGAAGTTCCTGTTCAAAAAGTTACGTGGGATATATCCACTCATGCATCTCATCACTTAGTTTAAATTAAATGAATCTCACTAATCCAGGCTAATTCATAAAAGAGTAACTCCAATCCCTTTCGAGAAAACCCAAGTATGTTTCTTTGCAAGCAAATGTCAATAAATCAAAAAAAACATTATTGATAAAGTGTAGGTTTGAACTCTCTTTTTTTTTAGTTAGAAGTTATTCCTAAGCATAAGTTAGGCCAAATAGGTATTGTGCCAGGTTTTGGGAAAACCTCTTATAATGAAATTATTATTTTTTATAATGAAAAAAAGAAGAAGATGAAAGCTAAAAGCTTCTAGAGGAGTTTGTTTTTAGCTCTTATATGCTTTTCTTGAATTATGTGTTTTTTTTTTAAATGAAAAGTTATAAAGATAGAGAGAGATAATTTTCTTGAAATATGTGTTTTTAAGCTAAAACTTTTATATAATTACCAAATAACTTTTAACTTTTTTTAACTCTTTTATTTAGTTTTAACATATAAATAGCTTCTAGCTTAAAAAAGAGAGAATCCAAAAGGGCTCAAAGTAATAATTTCACTTAAAAGTTTAAGTTAGTAAGTGATGGTCTTTATTGATTTTATATTATATGTTACTTCCTCACGCAAGAGCCATTTGAAATTGAACTATTTTTTGTTTTTCGTTCTACATTATCCTGACTTAATTTCATTAAGAAGTAGAGGGTGCAATGAGGATTAAACTCATGATTATATGGTCAACTTAATTTTGATATCATGATAAAGCAATCATTTTTTTTGGTAAGCTGATAAAGCAATCATTTTACCTAAGCTAATAAGCGAAGGTCTTCAACGATTTTATATTATATCTATTTAACAATCAAATTGAAAACCAATATAAAAAAAAACAGAAATACGTTAATAGCAAATGGTTAAACATGCATGTTGAGGTTCGAAAACGACACCATAGTCAAACTATGGAGCGCATACATGGGTGAAAAATCAAAAAAATTCGTAGCGGAATCATAGACCATCTATACACCCCATGTATGAATGCTTTACGTGGAAACGATATAGGGTTTCAAAATTACCTTTTTCACTTGTAGGCGCAAAAGGATGACGCCCTCCGACGGTGATCCACACGGTTATCTCCTTCTTGCTAGCGAGAACTCTTTCTCCTTGATCCCTCCTTATCCTCGGTGGCTGGCTAGGCGCATACAATGAAGAGGCTATCAAGTGTTTGGATTATTTTTATCAAGACTGTAATGGTGTCTTGAGGCTAGTTGATGGTGCAACAAGAGAGAGATGAGGAAAGGTTGGAGCTTTAGAATTACTTACATTTTGGAGAGATGTAGCATCAGGTTTTTATATAATCTGATCAACCACATCATCCCCCTTTGATTAGGCGCAGTGGCGCACAAATTAAAAGATAAGAGGGACTTTCCTTGATTCTCTCCTTTTAATTAGGCGCCCCACATCAGCCTCCTTTAATTAGGCCCACACATTGAATGATGAGAGGGACTTTCCTTGATTCTCGCCCTTTAATTAGGCTCCCCTTTAATTCCTTTCCTTTTCTCATAAATTTTGTTGTCACAGTATTCATTTAAATTCCGAATTCAAATGAAAGAGTAGTTGAGAGAATCTTCATCCAATCTCTATTGGATTATTCCTTTAAATAATTTTAAATTATTCTCAACAACCTAACCTCATAAAATTTAAAATTCAAATTCAAATTTCAAATTCTAATTTGAAATTTAAACTCAAATATAAATTCAATCTTATCCCAGTTCGTAATTCAAATTCGAAATTCGAAATTCAAATTTCAAATTTCAAATTTCAAATTTCAAAAATTCAAATTTCAAAAATCAAATTTTAAAAATTCAAATTCAAATTTCAAAATTTCCCAAACCTTATTTTGGTTAAGTCAACTCTTTGACTTACTAGGATTCATGCCCCAAGGCCTCTTTGGCCTATCATCATATTTGGGCCTATTAGTGGAGAAAACTCTTTCACCACTAATGCCCCAAAAGGGTGCATGGATCAAGTAGGCTTGGAGTCCCTACTCCAACCCAACTTGACTCATAGTCTTTACAAAGCCCAATAAATCATTATTGTCCAAACTTGCTATAACTTGCAATAAGGAATAACCTTTATGTGTGATCCATTAGGCCGAATTAGTTACTGACATAAATAAACTGAAAGTAAACTTGCCTTTGAAGGCCGATGCATGTAAGGTGTAAAACAAAAATTTTACTGCGGAACATACATGCACATATAGGTTCATGCTTTAAGACAGCATGATGTTACCTTGTTTTTGGCCTGATCAGTCAGGGAGATCAGATGTCAGGCTTGAAGGGTTCAAACCCTCTAATGGTGATCCACACCACCGTTCGTCTATGATGCAAGAACCCTTTCTTGAAAGCCACCAGATGAACACCGCAGTGAGGCTTGCTATGCGCACAAGTGATGAAGGTGGAGGCTAGGTATTCTGTTTGGAAAGGTGTAGTGAACTACCCTACAGAATGGTGCATAGATGGAGGAGAGTTGGCTAGGTTTTCTCAAAACCCTAAGGTGAGGAACAAGTGTTATGCGCACACTTGGAGAGGAGGAGAGATTTAAATCATTCAAAATGAAAACCAACTTTCAAACTCTTTTGAAATTTGCGCATGGAACAGGGAGGATAAGGCGGAGCTGTTGCAAAACCAATTTTGCCAACAACCTCCAATCTTATCCACATGAAATTAAGTTCAAAATAATTTAAACTTAAATTCATAAACTATCATATAGTATACACTTTTCATGCGCATAATTCAGCCCTAGAAGGGGTCCAAATATATTGAGTAGTTGCATTCAAAATTTGAATCAACTCACCCACTGATTCCCTCAACCACCAAATCTGAATGAAGCTTTATTTTAAGTGATAAGATGACATCCTTATCACTTAAACTTGCGCACCAAACAGCCTGTAACAGCCTCAAACCCTGTAGCAGATATTGTCCGCTCTGCCCCCTTCCGGGACTCACGGTTTTACGTTCTGGGGTTACCCCAAAAGGCCTCCACTAGGAAAGGTATCCACACCCATATATATGGAATGCTTTGTTCTCCTTTCCAACCGATGTGGGACATTACATCCTCCCCCACTGGGAATACAGCGTCCCCGCTGTACACACCGGTCCAGGACCAGGCTCTGATACCATTTGTAATAGCCTCAAACCCTGTAGCAGATATTGTCCGCTCTGCCCCCTTCCGGGACTAACGGTTTTACGTTCTGGGGTTACCCCAAAAGGCCTCCACTAGGAAAGGTATCCACACCCATATATATGGAATGCTTTGTTCTCCTTTCCAACCGATGTGGGACATTACATACTGTAACAGCCCCAATCCCTGTAGCAGATATTGTCCGCTTTGCCCCCCTTCCGGGACTCACGGTTTTACGTTTTGGGGTTACCCCAAAAGGCCTCTACTAGGAAAGGTATCCACACCCATATATATGGAATGCTTTGTTCTCCTTTCCAACCGATGTGGGACATTACATCCTCCCCCACTGGGAATACAGCGTCCCCGCTGTACACACCGGTCCAGGACCAGATTCTGATACCATTTGTAACAGCCCCATACCCTGTAGCAGATATTGTCCGCTTTGCCCCGGCCACCCAAAGGCCCGCCGGAACTCATGGTTTTACGTTCTGGGGTTACCCCCAAAAGGCCTCCACTAGGAAAGGTATCCACACCCATATATATGGCATGCTTCGTTCCCCTCTCCAACCGATGTGGGACTTTACATCCTCCCCCACTGGGAATACAGCGTCCCCGCTGTACACACCGGTCCAGGACCAGGCTCTGATACCATTTGTAATGGCCTCAATCCCTATAACAGATATTGTCCGCTTTGCCCCCTTCCGGGACTCACGGTTTTACGTTCCGGCGGGCCTTTGGGTGGCCGGGGCAAAGCGGACAATATCTGCTACAGGGTATGGGGCTGTTACAAATGGTATCAGAGCCTGGTCCTGGACCGGTGTGTACAGCGGGGACGCTGTATTCCCAGTGGGGGAGGATGTAATGTCCCACATCGGTTGGAAAGGAGAACGAAGCATGCCATATATATGGGTGTGGATACCTTTCCTAGTGGAGGCCTTTTGGGGGTAACCCCAGAACGTAAAACCGTGAGTTCCGGCGGGCCTTTGGGTGGCCGGGGCAAAGCGGACAATATCTGCTACAGGGTATGGGGCTGTTACACAGCCCAAGGAAGTGCTCCAAAGATGCTTCTTGATCCAAGGAATATGCTCCAATAAGATCCTGTCTTATCCTTTTGTTATGAAACAACTTTTCAAAGCCAATTCAAATTCGAATTCAAACACTTGAATTCAAATGTTCAAACATTCAAATTCAAAATTCAAAATTCAAAATTTTAAATTTCAAATTCAAAATTCGAATTTCAAAATTCAAATTCCAAATTCAAATTTCAAATTTCAAATTTCAAATTTCAAATTTCAAATTTAAAATTCGAATTTCGAAATTCAAATTCCAAATTCAAATTTCAAATTCAAAATTCGAAATTCAAATATTTGATTATTAACTTAACTAATTAAATTAATTAGTAATGGCTTGGACTATCCAAGCCCATTACTAAGCTCCGTGCACCAACCACCCATTTAGGTGGGCTTCCAAACAGCTTCTTGGGTTAACAACCATTATTAGGCCCAATACCTTTAAAGCTAGTCCATCATGACTACAAGGTGTTAGTGTGTGACCCATTAGGTCCAACTTAGCTTCTGACATAACTGGGCTTGGGCCCAACAAGCCCACAACCCAATTAATGACAACACAGAGCACTAGCAATGCTTTGTTGCCCCAGAACTAGTCAGATTAATGACTTGATCATCCTATTGCACATATTTGGTTACCTACGTATTTCCCTTCGTCTCGGTTATCTTCCCATTAACCTAGGGTAAGGAAATGTATCAACCCCTGCGGTTTAGGGTAAGCTTTATTCGAAATAGGGAATCTTCAATTTACTGACTCTAAAGGCAGATCATCTCATGATCTCTTTTACTATGCATAGATTCCCGAGTCCCTGTAAATGTCATCTCGATTTCTCCGGTTTACAGATAACCTAATCTCTCACATAGATTTGACGAATTCCTTCAGCTTATTACCCTAGCCCTGTGCCCTTTAAGGACATGCCCAATAGTATACCTATGAGTCTCCATGTTTCAGGCAGACGAGGTATACAATCAAAACATGCCTTCAAGAACACAGTCTAGGTAATAACTTCTGGTCTAAGGAAATACATACCCAAACATAAAGAGATTACTCTAATGACACTATCTGTGAGATTTCCTCATAGAGTCTCTTTTTGGGTCTGTTCAGTGCGAGCTATACTCTTATAGGTCCACCCACGACTTTAGCTAAGATATCTCCATATCTGCAGCTCATGAGGTCTTTACCTTGTATCCATATACAAGTAGATAAGTCGTACTAGTCTTTACTCGAGATCACTGATCCCCAAACTCAGTGTCTCTAGACTAGGAACATATAATTAGGAATAGACCTGCAATATCCTTGAATCCTCATGATCATGATCTCATCACAGATACTCAAGAGATACCTACCTGTTCTATTCCAAGGGATTTATCCAGTTCGTTCATATAATATTAACAGTAATATCGAGACACAATATGAAACTGAATAAAGAGTGCTTTCATTTATTTGCGACAAATAAAGTTCTACATCTAGTGTCCTTTATTTAATCAAAAGATTGTCTCTAGGACACCCATATACTAACATAAACTTGAACTTGTTAAACTCCTTTAAAAGGCCCAATTCATTTAATGACTACATGATACACTAGCAATGCTTTGTAGCCCCAGAACTAATTGAGTTGATCAAGTGATCTACCTTTCTGATTTGGATATCGTGCCAGCATTATCCCTCACATCGTCATTCACATTTAGTCGAAATCAAGGATAGAGTATCATCTCTCTTTATTGACTAAATATAATATTTCACAAGAACTAGGAATCTTCTTTTATCGACTCTAAGATAGATCATGACTCTTCATGATCTCTTACTATGCATAGATTCCTGAGTCAACTAGAAGTCATCTCGGCCCTACCGGTCTTTGTGAACGACTAATCCCTTATAGAGGATTGTGAGTCCTTTTGACATGTCCATCTATACTTATGTATTCGAGTTGTACCCAAGAGTACATTGTTCTCCCCATTTTCAGGAGGATAGAGTTGTACAGTCAAAGTATAACTCTAGGACATAGTATTCGATGACATCCTTAAGTCTAGGATGATCCACACTACCAAACGTTCAGAGACTTTACAAATCCAATGATAATCTCCATAATGAATCCTTGTGGAGTCTCTAAGCGGGTCGTAATAGTCTTATTGAGATCACTTATACCCTTTCTTGGTGATTCAAGACCAGGAATAGATTTTAGGTAATAGACATTCAGTGTCATTGAGTCCTAATGATCAAGATCCCTATCATTGATCCCCAGTGAACACCTGCTCTATTCCTAGGGTCTTTATCTTTAAACGCATATTAACAATAAAATATTGGCGAGACATAAATATGATAAAGATAAAGTTTGCTCATATTTATTAATCATGAAACACTAAATAGAAAAAGGTGCTCATCTGATAAAACAGATTGTCTCTAGGACACCTATATACTAACACATGTGTCTATTCATATCAAAATGATATTGCTTTCCCCAGCTAATAGGAGTTTTTTCTATAGTGGATAGAGTTATAAATAGCCTTTCTAATAGTGTTGTAAATAGTTGCACATCCTTTGGTTAGTCAACTGTTTATGTGTCCTAGTGTATATAATAAACTGATGAAGATTAAATTATATGAATAATATTTTGTTAGTACGTAGGTGCCCTAGAGATAATCTGTTTAGTAAGAAGTATACTTGTTACTATTTGGTATTTCATGATTAATTTAATTTGAGTATACTTTATCTTTATCGACTTTTATGTCTCTTTTTATAAATGGTTAATATATGTTTAAAGATAAAGGCCCTAGGGATAGAATTGGTGCTCACTCGAGGATCTATAATAGGGGTCATGAACCCATGATCATAAGGACTCGAGTGCATTATATGTCTGTCACTTGAAACTTGTTCCTAGTCTTGAGTCACCAAGATAGGACATTGGTGATCTCGATAGGACTATCATGACGTCATCTACTTGTATAGAGAAACAAGGTAGGGACCTCATGGAATGTAGGCATGAAGATGCCTTAACTGAGTTATCTGTGGATTTGTTATAGAACAAATGGCACTTAATTGACTCACCGAGAGACTCCATAAGGATTCATTATAGAGAGTAACATTGGATTTGTAATGTCTATCATCATTTGATAGCGCGGATCATCCTAGATTTGAGGATGTCATCGAATACTATATCCTAGGGTTATGCTTTGACTATACAACTCTATCTGCCTGAAAACGGGGAGAAAAATGTACTCTTGGTAATAACTCGAATACATGAGTATAGATGGATATGTTGATAGGACTTGTAGTCCCCTACAATGGATTAGTCGTTAGGGTTTGGATGACTTTTATTAGACTCAAAATTTGTGCACAGTAAGGGATCATAAAGAGTCATCGATCCATCTTAGAGTCAATAGAAGAACAATGACTATAGTATATTCCATCTGATACTAATCGGCAAGCTTCTGAACTCCACCATATAAACAGTGACCATAATTATAGGAAGGGCAGAAATTGCTAAGTTTTTCCCAAATTGATTTCAACTTTGTTAAATATGCACTTACCAAAAGGTGATCTTGGGTAAGTATTGTCAAATCGTGACATAATTGGAAAATTCTTGGGCTATTGCTTAATTGAAATCTATCTTGAAGATCAACCCATATTGAGTGAGCAGAGTTTGAGTGAACGATGGTTCCTGAGATTTCTTTCGAAATCGAATTAAAGATCTATGATATAAAAATGTTATTATTGCGGACCAGTAATGTTGTAGAATAGGCTCAGTATCATCAGACTTACTAAAAGGATTGAGCCGAATACAAAGACACTTATTAATATATTAATGTATTTGTAATTTATATATATTTACCTTTCTTTTCTTTTCTTTTTGAATTTTATTTTTTTATGAATAGCTAAAATAAAATAGATAATCTAGTTATCTATATATATATCGGGTCTTAAATAAAAAATATAAGACAAAAAATGAAATGTTTCTATTCTTAGTCTGTATCCATAAGAAATATTATGTATCTTTACGATTGGTGTCTTTTGTTTTCTAAATTGTACCATAGTTTCATTTCAGATCGTGGATCGAACTAAATAACTCTTGTTACCCATCCCATATATTATATATTATAATATTAGATTACCTCTTTTATCTTTTCGTTTCCTGTTGGATTTGAATAGAAAAAACTTATTAAGTCGAATATACTTTATTGTATAAAATTATGAAAAAGGTTCTCTTGTATTTCGCACAAGATGGGTTACTCCATAATTGTTTTTCTATTTCATTTATCTCTTTTTAATATTTCTATAATTTTTTAGTTTAGAATATAATCAAATTTCTATTTAAAATTAGAATTACAACATAATTAATTATAACATAAAATATAAATAATATAGAGAATTCATAAATTAAGAATAGGTAATATATATAATTTTCTAATTTGAATTCATTATGTTTTCTCCATCATATTCTATTTTAAATATTGATAAAAGTGTATCAAATAAATATAATCCGATCGTGGATAAATGGATCGATTTAGTCACGTAACATTTATTCACGTTGCATAGGCTTCTTTTTTAATTCACCAAACGGTAGGTTCGTTGGATTATTTGTGATGTGCTACAAACAAAAAATTCTTTTTTCATTACCAGAAAAAGCATAATCAATGACGGAACAATTCCATCGCAAAATAGCAAAGTTCTCTCGCAAAGAAGTTTTGTGACGAAATTTGCAAGGGAACATGGTTCGTTGCTAAATTGTTCCTCGCAAGCCAAATTTGTGACATGATATTGTCGTTTAGAATTCTGTTGCAGATTGGGACGGAATATGACCCAAGAAAAATACTATAATTCCTTCATGAAAGACTGACCTGTGTATAATGTTATTACGTCGTAGATTATGACGATATTTACGGGGGAATAATCCTCGCAACCTAGTGACGAAATAAATATGATATTGTCATCGTACAACTTGCAACGAAAATCAAATGTAAAGCCATCGCAAAATCAACAACAAAAAAATACCATATCCTGCTGCCAACTTGCGACGGAAAAAATCATAATATTGGTCCATAATTTG
This sequence comes from Gastrolobium villosum, assembly GCA_032173675.1. Taxonomy (NCBI): domain Eukaryota; kingdom Viridiplantae; phylum Streptophyta; class Magnoliopsida; order Fabales; family Fabaceae; genus Gastrolobium; species Gastrolobium villosum. Next base: position 57,067 of record JAVKPL010014077.1, read on the forward strand.
CGACATATTGGTTATAGGTTCCATCGCAAATTTCTAAATACAAAAAAAATAATTAATATTTTTATAATATCTCCTATAAGCAGCATGACCAGATGGCAGTCCACAAATAATACTAGATAGACCATCTAAATGCAAAATCCATATTAGCAACATTGATGAATAATGATTTTTAGCTAATAAAAATATCGCAGTATAATTTTACTGAAAAACTCAAAAATGAAAATTGTTATTCTGGGTTTGGATATATGTTGAAAGGGGTATTTAGAATAAATAAAAAATATTAGAGGAATTATTTGACGAATTTTGATTATTTTTGGAAAAATACAGTTAGTGTAAGTATAGGGGCAAAAATGGAAGTATGCAAAAATTGTCCGAATTTTTTAAATAATATATTGTGACATTATTAAACTATAGTTGTGGATCTTGGAATTTAGAAATATATCTAAGTGTTGAAATTAATTAAGATTTCAAGAAGAAGAATTAAGTAAATTGAATTTTAGATATTTTATAACTTTTCCAAAAAGTCAAATAAAGTGAATAGGCTTCATATATTCTTATAATTAGTCATTTTGGCTCATCTTCATCCTGCATAAGCTCCCTTGGCTGAAACCTCTGTGGTAGGATAACTTAGATTTGCAACTTTTTTATTTTGACACCGAATTAAGAAAGTTACAACATGAAAAATACTCGAAGTCACTCGGTGATAAAAAATCCTAAAATAAATCCTTGAGAAAGTGAGTGTATGAGGAGATCAAAGAGTTTGAAGGTGGCGGTTTTGTTAGGCTATTGTTGGTGGTTTTTTTGTTGCCTAGAAGCTTGTATATTACTCTCTTGAAGTATAGGAACTCATTGGTGGTAAGATTTCTCAATTTCATCTAGTATTTCTTATGGATCGAAATTTTATACATAATATGATGTGTATGTTGGTGGGTATGGTTGGAGAGGTTTTATGGCTATGTTCATTTGGAATTTATTATTCATATGGATAAATAATCGGTAGAAATCCAACAAAAATTTAAGTAGTTTTTGTTTCAACACGTAGACAAATTTTCAAGGATGAAAAATTGATGATTTGTGAAGGAAGTCTTTGATGGATGATGTAATTGATTGGTGGTTGTTTGAATCATAAATTATGAAGTTTAAAAAGAGTTTTAAGTATATGATTTGGTTGAAAAATCCTTTGATTCCCTTGATGCACACATTCAGCCATATTGGAATTTTGGGGGGAAATGATGTAAATTGTGTTGGAGCTTGATGGAAGGTGTGGGAATGTATTGGTGATTTGGTTGATAAGGTTGTTTAAGTGATGATATTGGTTTGTTGAAATTAAAACACCTTAGAAGGCATTTTTTCCTTGTTGCCCATGAGCTATATGTTTGTGTGGCGGGGGTCATTATTTTGTAATTTGCTTGTATTTATCAAGCATGTGTGTTGATCATTATGTGTATGATTATTGTAGGTTGCTTTCCTCAGATCCGATTGTAGAGGATTGAGCTTGGAACTTTTTATAGGTAAACTACTGTGTGTCCCAGGGTTAGTCCCTTTGTGTGCTTCACCATGTCCCTTGAGAACAGTTGGCTTTGTGATCTTTGATAATGTGTAATAGAGTATGATCATGTATTCTTACCTGATGTTTGACATGCGATTTGGCATGTTCTTTGGTATATGTGATGATATATCTATATTGTTGTTCGGTATATATTTTGATATACTTGTATCTTTGGCCAGTAGATTGATACTGTGTGGACTTCCACCGGATGGGTCTCTAGGTAGGGAGTTTCGGTTAGCGCAGTGCCTTAGAGTTGTTAACGCTTTAAGAATGTCTCCGGAGTTGTATGATGGATCCTTATATAATATCCTTATGGTATGTTCTTGGATGTTTGCCCAGTGACGAGATCCTTGAGTAATAGTTCTTGGATGTTTGCCAAGTGATTGGTGTGACTTTGTATGTTATACTGTGCATTTGTTATCATTGCATACACATTGAGTGAGTCATTCTTAAATAATTGGCTAATCTCTTCCATACAAGCAGCACTACCTCTATTCGATAATAACATCTCACAATAATAATAATATATCATGATGTACACAAAACACATATCAAATTTTTAAGTATGGAATTTTCAGCAGCGTATTTATGTTACATATTACATATTATATCGGTTAAACAACAATTCAACAACATCAGGGTGGTCACGTTAAATTCAACTCTTATATCACATCCTCAGCTCTTAGGTTAAACACCCAAGGAACTATGCAAGTATAACAGAAGAGTTCTGACTAGTAACTAGCTCTAGGGACATATCTACAAACCATTAACAGTTCCCAACAAACATGAGCAGACAGTGGAGGAGATTCATATTAATTCATGTTTAGCAGTTAAAGCACATATGAAATTAAATCGAGAGAATAGTTCAAGTTATCACACAATGCAGCTATATTAGTCTTCCACCTTACACACAGTAAGTTAATACCGATTCACCTATACATACAATTCATATTTCGAGATCCAACATGTACTGCGTTGCAACTTAAGATATACCCCTAAGACAATGCAAGATTTTACTAACGTTACCAGTGTAAGGAACTATCATTCAAAAATATTGCGATAGTGAAAAGTTCAAACTCTTAAAGTGGACGAAAAAGTAAGCACTTCAACATATAAAAGCAGTGTGCAGACCCACATACAGACAATGATGCATATGTAAAATTGCATACTTAAGCACCCAATGCACCAAACTATGATTGCTTCGACCCCTTGCACTCCTAGGCATGAAAATTGCACGTTTATACATCGGGAACGTATATGAGGTGTGCATTATATGTAAGAGTATGTAACACTTAAATGTTGTAGATTTGGAGAGAATTAATAAAACTCGGTTAAAATGGTTAAAGAGGTTACACATAGTATGCTACATGAAACAGGTGTTGGTTAGCATCTATAGTCCATTAACTAGATCTTGGCATAAAATACACAACAAGCTGAATAGCACCTTCAATCAATAGATAACAAAGTTTAGCTTGAATCCATATCTTCATATAGTATCTTGCATGCATGATATTACACCTTGACGACAATAATGTAACATAAAAATAAACATTCTTCAGTGGTGAAAGTTTAGACATGTCAGGAGGGTTCTATCGACAAGGTAAGACATACTTTATGAAATTTCTTGAGTGTGTCGAGTGGTAGTGAACAAAAATCAAAGATGCAGTAAAATTTTAAAACATAACGTTTAGTAATATTAAAATAGAAAAATTGAATACTTGACAACATATTCATACAATTTCAGATCACCAACACCAACTAAGGAACTTGCAGACTTTGCTTCATAAAAAAAATGAGCTGATACTATAAAGCTTTCAACATGCACGAAAAAGAATTGATCCATTGTACGGTTCTATAATAGGCAATCTTATTTTATGTTTGCAAAAACTGATTACATAAATCAAATACGTAACATCTAAATTATTTGACTACTACAACAATAGTTATGCCAATGCTCCTTACGTTATTTGGAAATGGTGCAAAGAATATCTCGCATATCTAGGACATAAAATTTTGTGGTCGAGAAAATATAGCTTTATGATTTTGAGGTACCAAACGCCGTTGAAGGTTTCTTACTAATTATTTCAACAAAAGCCAATTAAAACTGAAGCAGGGTTAAATTGGTCCTAATTCATACACTAGACACTTCATCCCCTCAATTTAAAGTACCAATCCAACAAATCAGGAAACATACCAAAATCTCAACAGCCTTTATCAACCAACAGGAAAAGTTGGAGAGTATGGAAACTAACTTCTTATTGGCCCCAACCTGACAACATCCCCTTAAGCCATCGTGGTGTAAATGCAACTAGACTCTCTCTCACAACCGTGGATTATGTATAACATGGTATATCATGAGTGTAATGTCTAATCATATGCTAGACAATTCATGAGCTGGCATGATATCTAACTGATGTGCATCATTAAATAAGAAGTTCTGTATGTTCAATTCATGGGGAATTCAAATTAAGACAAAGACAGATTCAAGATTTTTACGACTCACAAAATTAAAGTAAATTTGCACAGTCCAAATAATACACTTTTTATACAAATATCATCCCCGTTCATAATTTGCCTCACAATAATAATAAAAGAAATATATGAGTCAACAAATCTCTCTAAGATAACACATAACAGCATAAAAACGGAATCAAGTTTTCAGCAACAAAATTTCAAACACCATAACCCACTTATGTAGGTAGCAATTTAATATTTCACACACAGTGCTCAGGCACAAGCATACCTGGTGATCACCATGATCGTGCACACACCTCTCGCGCGACAATGAGTTGATCAGGCTCACCACCTAGCACGGGAATGGGCACAGCCATGCTTAATACCAGGCACTAACAGTACCATCACACCTAAAGGAACATAAATTTTAGTTAGAAACCCATGCAACAGTTATTTTCAAACCGCAACCATTCAACGAACAAACACAAACAACCAATAAATTCAAACAACATTAATGCAGCAACCAAGTACAAAAAACAAATAGTTCATCAAGTACAGACACCTTGAATCAAAACTGCTCTGATACCATTTAGTGTGACACCCTCCCCTGTACGCGTCCAAGGGAGTTGTTTGCTAAGCGGATTAGAGACGCATCACCATCGTATAAAATTCTCATTCCAAAAAAAATATTTTCATGTTACCAAAGAAAGTCTTGCCTGGAAAACTGACTTCGAAAAATAGGACAGTAAGTAAAATTTAAAAAAGGCTTTCGCTGCGCAACTCTGATTTTTCGTGGAAACAGCATGTCCTGCAAAAGTCCTGTAATTTCGAGATCACAAGCTTACAAAAATTTTCTTTGCTATGAAGAAACTAGACATGTGGGGATTTATGTACATATAAATTATAGCCCATTCGGAGTCATGTGGCTCCCGAAACAGAACTCGCAAGATCCTCATTAATTCATTGCAGTTTTCCTCGAACCTTCCTGACATGTGAAAATAATATAAAATCGTGCTTAACAGTTTTCAAGAATCTTCTTTGACACACAGAAAGTACACATCTGGGGCTTTACATCCATATAAATTATACCTCATTCGGAGGCCTGTAGCCCCAGAACGACAACTCGCAAGATGCTCGCTAAATCAGTTTACATAGGCAGAAGTCAAAACGTACATGAAATATTTTTGCAAAACATAACCCGAATCTCCCAAAGCATAAGCTGACTATAAGAATCTTAAAAATAGTAAATTAAAACTTATTTCCAACAGTGGTCAATCCTTCCAAAATATTACAACCATATAACATAGTTAGCCAACATCCAATAGACAAACAGATAATAGCAGGAATTCCAAATAGCAGCAGTCAACAGCAAATATCCAAAAATAACGATGTCATCTTATGCTTTTCCGTCCTCCTGCAATTTTATAAAAATTGAGCCCCCGAAGGGGTGAGAAAAATCTCAGTAGTGTGATAGTAAAACCAGTAAAGCAACAATATTAGACTAGGTAGAAGATTCCAAAAGAGTCGCATCAACATATAATTTTCCGGACAGATGCTAACTTATAGTCATAGTGCGTATATAACGCCAAAGTACTAATCATATTGCTTATATAACACCAAAGGGTGCGTATATAATGCCAAAGGTGTACGTTCATAGCACTATAGTGCACGTACTAACAAGCACAGTGGAGATCCCATAGTGGCTCCTCAAGAGGGTTCCAACTGCGACCTATGCGGATGGAAGCCAAGTGTCCCATACCCTGGTACCGGAGGGATGCCTATATGATGCGTGCTCAAACGTATGCTTACTTTTATTATATACTTCAGTTTCCAAGATGAATGCATAATGCTGTATGCTATGACATGATTCGCACACACAAACAGAACAAATGAATTATGATGTGCATATGCATGACTAGATCATAATCATAACACATATATTTCTTGTATTTTTAATACCAAGCTGCTGAATAACAAATATTTCCCAAAACAGAACTTCCATCAGGTCGAGTCCAAAGGCAGAATTCATATAACATATAACAAAATATGAATCCAAGGCACATGTGAGCAAGAAATCACAATTCCATACACTAGCTAATAGTCACAATAGGTCTTACCACCAAACACTTACCCGTGTGTCCAAGTAATTTATCAAACAGCACCAAAATTCAGTCCACACACTAAGGTTGATGCGCACCTAAACAAGCAAAACCAAAACAGAGTTTCAAGCTTTGATTCCTATGATTTACAATAAACTCTATGCCCCCTAACCCATGTTCATAATCGGTTTGCTCATGGTTCTCATGAGGAGTTAATTTCCTGACTTCATACCAATTCTAACTTGTTATTGTAGCAAAATCCTAGGTTCTGCCATGTATACCACTTTGGTTTTGCCATGCTTTTTACCCTAACAAATTTCTGGTTTCACTTTGATTTACCAACGAATAACAACAAGAAATACCAACATAAACATAATCGATTTTTTGCCCTCTACTAGGTACCTAGAATTATTCATTTATATAACCTTTTCTACATGACATAGGGGATGATAAAGGGCTTCACCATGTTGCCCATGAAATTCTTAACACATACAATTTTTAATAATTTTCTTAGTCCAAAGAATCAGATCCACAATAGAACAAAGGATCTATTCCCATGCTCACAAGAATTCAGTTTCTGGTCTCACATATACTAAACCATAGGCTGTTCTAAGGGCAAAATTTAAAGAGAAAACATATCCACAACAAACTATCTTCCTAGCATACAAGAGGGAGCCGAAACATGATGACAAGGATTAGGAATAACAAAACAGTAATTAATTCTTTCGCCCAGGGGACAGTCCAACAAGGTAGAACAAGGGCTACTTCTAAGCTCACAAAGAGACCAATTTCAGTTTACATATACTAAATTCAAGGCTGTTCCCAAAGTTCAATTTTAAGGCTTACATGGATGTTCACAAAAATTCCTTTTAAAGCTTACATGGTTGTTCACAAAAAATTAGTCTAAGACTCAGATGCATTACATCCTGAATTTTGAAATTCGAATTTTGAATTTGAAATTTGAAATTTGAATTTTGAAATTGGATTTTGAAATTTGAATTTTGAATTTGAATTTTGAATTTAAATGTTTGAACATTTGAATTCAAGTGTTTGAATTCGAATTTGAATTGGCTATGAAAAGTTGTTTCATAACAAAAGGATAAGATGAGGTCTTGTTGGAACAAATCCCCTGCATCAATAGAAGATATTTGTTCTCATCCAATAAGGGAATGGCGCCACTTTAGTTGCTAATGAGAGTCATCTTGTCAACTAAATGTGCTCCAATTCTGATTTGGTTGGTTGAGAGAATCAGTGAGTTAGTTTGTTCAAATTTGAATGCAACTACTCAACGTATCTGGACTCATTTTGGGACTGAGTGGGGCACATAATTGAGTGGTCATATGATGACCATTAGGTCAGAATCATGAAATGATAAGGACCTAATCTCATGAGGATTCAAAGGGAAGGTTGTTGGCAATTTTGAATTGCAACAACTCCTCCAACTATGCGCACATCTTGAGGGATTTTTCATGTGAGGAAAATCCTCTCATTCTCTCCCTACTAATCAACTCTCTTATGCGCACAAAGGGGTATTCATTCCTCCTTAGGGTTTTCACAAGTGAACCTAGCCTATTCTCCTCACTCTTTGCGCCACACTCTAGTGAAGTCTTCATGTTGAAGACTTCACTCTTCTAAACACAAAACCTAGCCTCCATCTGCACCTATTGAGCGCATAGCAAGCCTCTCTGTGGTGGTCATCTGGTGGCTTTCAAGAAGGTGTTCTTGCATCATTGACAAAGGGTGGTGTGGATCAACGTTAGAGGGTTTGAACCCTTCAAACCTGACAAGTGATCTCCCTGGCGATCAGATCGTAAACAAGGTAACATCATGTTGTCTTAAAGCATGAAAAACTATTTGCATGTGTGTTTCCGCAAGGAATTTTTTTGTTTTTCCCTCTCACATGCATCGGCCTTCAAGGCCAGTTTATTTTCAAGTGGTATCAGAGCCCGGTTGCTTTACCATCGGCGGGTGATGGTACCTTGTTTGTGAAAAGTGTTTTTCACGGTAAAAAATCTTTAAAGGGTTAAAGTTAAAATTCTGCATATGGATTTTGAATCACAAATGCTTTAAGTTGTTAAATTTTTTGTTTTTATGAACATGTTAATTCAATTGCTAGGTTCATAAATCTATATGTATTCATGGTTTCGTTTCTTTTTCTTTATGAAAGTTTTAAAAGGAAACACCCTTTTTGAAAGGGATGATTCGACCATGAAGGGTACTTAGAGTACCTTGATTGTTTTCTTATTTTTTCTCCATGAATTGTATTATGAGCATAGCATGAAATTCTTGTGACAAAATTTATCATATACACGCATATATGATTCGGCCATGAAAGGGTTTATGGCTGCATGCATGGTTTAATTTTGTTTTCTTTGAGAAAAAATTAACAAAATTTGAATTATAAAATTGTTATATAATTCGGCCATCAAGAGAAAAATTAAGAGAATTTGAATCTTGATTTTATTTTGATGTTTAAATGTTAAATATCAAAATATATGTGAAAACATGTTATGAGATAATACGATGTTTTGTTCTTGCAAGTTTTTTGAATCTTTCAGGTGCAAAAAGGAAGGGGATGGTCATGGTGCCCGATTTGAAATTTCAAATTTAAATTAATGTGTAATTTGCTCTGTTTAATTAGAGTTGTAATTTGAATTTCAAGTTTTTGTAATTTTAAATTTGTCCCTCCAAAGATGTTTTGGAGTTTCTTTAATTATATGTAATTAGAGAATTAGGCTAAGTGGCGTATAGACAACAAGCGGCCGTTGCTTGAGAAGCAAGATGGACAAATGCGCGAGCACCATGACTATCTTAAATAAATTGTTTATTTGCATGTATGCTTAGAACGTCTAGTATGCATGAATTGGACAAACCACGTTTGTATGTTAATTATGTTCATCCAATTGCGACTAGTGTAAACCGATAGATGTTTGTCATAGGTTACGACTAGCATGATAACTTACAACATGCGTTTGATGAGACCTAATAAACCCTGAATAAAAGGAACCCTTAAAAGGAACAAATTATTAAGCGTATGATTACCTCCCACCACTAATACTACTCAAACCTCTTCTACATAGTGATGCTCCACAACTCAGTTGGGACCCACTGTTTCGTTGAGCTAGAGTAGTATTAGAAGTGTGAGACACTTGGGGTGCTGGTTATTGCTTAACTGAGACATAAGTTGCAGGATCAGCCGGGTTTATGTGCTTAGGGTGTTGGTTGCATGAAATGCACCACTAAGTGACAAGGAGTTGTCAACCTAATGTTAAGAGAGAGTATGAGATACTGTTGATAAGGATCAACCCATTATTTAAATTAATCTTGCGGTCTCAGACGGAGATTAAAATAAATAATCGCACTCTTAATCCCACTAAGGTAAAATCTAAAAGTAGATTAACCCTAAGTCAAATGGTAAGGGTCATTGACTTAGATAAAATAGTGGGAGGGGCAAATTATTTAAAGACTTTAATAATTTGTTTTTAACTACATGTCCGTATATTAACTAAAAATCATCTTTACATTTTTTTCAGTTTTTAGTATGACTAATTAACTGTCACTGTGTTCAATTCTCGATACGAATAAACTGACCGGTTCAAACTTTATGGACTGGTATCGGAACTTAAGAATTGTTCTTAAGACCGAAAAGATAGCATATGTCCTTGACACTGCTTTACCTATTGCGCCTAAGGAAGGGGAAGATGGGTTCGCGGAATTTGATTTCGAGGCCCACAAGCAACACATAGATGATAATGTGTTGGCTTATTGCATCATGCTGGCATCCATGTCGCCTGAACTGCGTAAACAACACGAGCATATGGATGCCCCCTCTATTATCCTGCATCTCAGGGAGTTGTATGATATTAAAGGCAGACATGAGAGGTATGAGACCTTTAGGGAATTGTTCCTGTGCAAGATGACTGAAGGCATGTGTTTTAACTGCCATGTACTGTAGATGATGGAACTTATTGAGAAGCTAGACGGTCTAGGGTTCACAATGGATGCTGAATTAATTAATGACTTAGTTCTATCACTTCCTCCTTCCTTCAGTAAATTCATAATGAATTACAACAAGCATTGGATGCTTGTGAGCTTGCCAGAGTTGTTAATGATGTTAGCAACTGCTGAAATGTCTATCAAGAAGGATGAGACACAAGCTCTTTTGATTGGTGGGCCTGAAAGGGCCAAGGGTAAGGGCAAGGAGCCTGCAAAAGGCAACTCCATTAAGCCCAAAGGAAAACCCAATAAGGAAAAGGGCAAAGAGAAAGGTAAGGGTGCACCCAAAGACAAAAGCGATGCTGTGTGCTTCCATTGTGGCAAAAATGGCCATTGGAAGAGGAATTTTCCAGACTATCTAAAGAGTGTGAAGGAGCATGGTGATGCTTCTAACACAGGTATTCACATGATTGAGATAAATTATTCTTGTGCTAATCCGACTTCATAGGTATTGGATACCGGTTGTGGTTTTTATAATCTGCGATGTGTTGCAGGTGCTTAGAAGCCCTAGAAGATTGGAGAAGAACGAGGTGGACCTTTGCGCAGGTGATGAAGCAAGAGTTGCTCCTCATGCTGGTGGAGATACCGACCTCATTAGCCTACGGGATCCTTATTGCATTTGAATAGTTGTCTTTATGTTCCCGGCATTTCTAGAAACATTATTTCAATTTCTTGTTTAGAACAAGATGGTTTTGCTTTCACTATTAAGGATGGTACATTTTCTATCATTTTGAATGATATTGTTTTGGTACGCTTCTTTAATAAATGGCTTGTATGTTTTGGAAATGGGAACTAAAGTGCTCAATATAGATGTGAAATGACCTAGGATAGATAATCAATCCTATCTTTGGCACTATAGACTAGGGCACATAAATGAAACAAGATTGTCTAGGATAAATAGAGATGGATACCTAGACTCCAAGGATTTGGAATCCTATGGAAAATGTGAATCTTGTCTAGCTAGGAAAATGATTTGTCAAAAGCCCAAAGGGCTTGAGATTCATAGGGCTAGTGAGTTATTAGAACTCATTCACTGTGATGTATGTGGCCCAATGTCTATTGAGGCTAGAGGAGGATACTCCTATTTCATTTACTGATGAAGTAGAGAAACAACGTGATAAGTTGGTTAAGTTATTGCGATCAGATCGTGATGGTGAATATCTGAGCCATGAGTTTCAGGATTATCTGAGAGAAAATGGAATTCTCTCGCAGTTTACTGCACTTAACACACCACACTAGAACGGTGTCTCCGAAAGGAGAAATAGGACTTTGTTAGACATGGTTAGGTCTATGATGAGTGAGACTCAACTTCCAAAAATCGTTTTGGGGATATGCCTTAGACACAGCGGCATACCTTCTAAATAGGGTACCGTCTAAATCTGTTCAGACCACACCATATAAGATATGGAATGGTAAGAGACCCAACATGAGTTACCTCAGGGTATGGGGATCGCCAGCTTATGTCAAAACGTTGACATCAGACATGTTTAGTGCTGAGGGTACTAAATGTCAATTTGTGGGGTATCCCATAGGTTCTAAGGGATACTAATTTTACTCCAAGAATAAACACAAGGTGTTTGTGTCCAGGAATGCTGAGTTCCTTGAGAAGGATTTGATCTCTCAAGGAGTCAGTGAGAGTAAGATTGATCTTGAAGAAGTACAAGAACCACATGAACATATTGAGGAACCCAAGTCTGCTCCGCAGGCGACGTTCTCCAATGGAGAAGTTGATAACTCATATTTTATTACACTTATTTGTTACTCTTGATTAGTATTTTTAGGATTTATTTGATCTTAAGAGTTAATTTAGATTTTTAGTCTTTGATTGAGTTTAATTTATTTTCGTTATAATTTTTCAGCTTTACGTTACTTCTGTATTTTGGCCATATCTCGGTCCACATTTGTCGGATTGACTCCGTTCTTGTTGGATTTTTCAGATAACACAGAGGGCTACAACTCATGTGCAGATCTCGAAGCCCAATTCGGACTGGAAGATGGTCGATTTCTGATGCGAAGTTGGACGCGTTTTGCTGAAGTTTTATTTTATTATTGGACTTGTAATTTAAATTAAAGCCCAATTACTTAAGTGGCCCAAAACCAAGTTTTAGTTTTAGTTTGATTTTATTTATTTTATTTTATATTTTAGTCAGATAGGCCGATCTGAGTTGAGCCCTAGCCCGATTTGGGTAGGGGTATATAACGGCAGATTAGAAAACTTTTCATATTCTGTAATTTTTGAAATGGAGGATCAAGTACTTTCTCTCTGAAGAGTTCTTCGTGTTCTTCATCTTCTTCTTCTTTTTCTTTTATGAAATTTAATTTGTAATCATGTTTATCCTAGCCATGCTAGGCTAAACCCCTTTTAATCAACATAAGGGGAAGGGATTCCAAGGATCTGTCTAGAGGATCTGCGATTAATCTCTAACCAGATTCGTTTCTTTACCCTAACTCAGATCAATATCGTGTGATTGTGGATATTCGATCTGAGATTCACGATTGCGATTATGGGTAAAGAATGATCACCAGAGTTGATGATCCGACTAATCTCAATTGGAAATAAGGATTCTGATTCAATTGAGATTTATCGTGAATTTGGTAATTTTTATAATTCTCTAACCATATTTGTTTCTTTTCCCAACTCAGATCGATATCGTGCGATTGTGGATATTCGATCTGAGGTTCGCGATTGCGATTATGGAAAAAGAATAATCATCAGATTTGATGATCCGAATGTTTTCAATTGAAAATAAGGATTCTGATTCAATTGAGATTAATCGTGAATTTTTAAATTGTTATCCAATGAAGGACATCCTAGGAACCCTATTCTTAGGTTGGTTAATTTTAATTACGAAGTTTTAATCCCAGTTTTTATATTATGTCTTTTATTAAACCGAAATCCAAAACCCCCTTTTTATTTTCTGTTTTCATAAGCGATTTTTACCAAATCAATTTCCTTGAGAGACGAATTAGGGTTTCCACTTTACTGCAAATTTCTGAACCCTAATTAAAAATAATTTTTAATTTGCGCGAGTTCGACAACTCGTGTCAAATTTGGCACCGTTTCCGGGGAAATTGCATCGGTCTAAATCATTTATTGTGATAATTCGTTTCTGTTACAGTTAAAAAAAATTAAATCTCATTAATTCTCTTTAATTCTCATTAATTCTTATTAATTCTCTTTCATTTTTATTTTTCTGTTTCTGTTTAAAAAAAACTAATTAAAAAAAAATCGCATTATGGTTTACGTTTTTGGGCAATTTGGGGAAATTGGTAAGACTTATGTTTGAGAGACTGGCTTCGGGATTTCTATTTCCAAAGGAATTCTACCGTCTGAGCATAAGTCACGCCCTAAAAGGGCGTGAGGTGACCCTTATTTTTGCCAAATTCAGTCGTTTACTAACCTCTTTTGCTGTTTCTTTGTCGTTTCAGGATGTGTCGGGTATTTCTGAATTTGTTCGACTTTCTTTGATCGATCTGGATATTGGTGACCTCAAGAAGACGATCATCCTTGTCAAAAATCAGGCCCTGGTTTCGCCAAATTCGTTCATTTACTATTTTATTTTATTTTTTGAAAAAATTTTATTTGATTTTTGAGTCCTTAAGGTCAATTAGAGTTTAGGAGAGTTGGTTCCATAACATTCTGAGGTCATTTGGTATATTTTGTAGATTTATTTTTACTTCTGTTTGCTATTTTCAGCAAATTTTTGTGTCTATCGTATGTTTTGTGATTTTACTGTTGTATGCCTTTGCCTATGATGCATGACTAGGAGTACCACCAGTGTTGATGATTTATATGCATATGACCCTGAGATAGAGAGATCATTGCGTGCTGCTAGTAGAGCTCGTAGGTTGACTTACAGTAGAGCTATTCCTGAGCGTACCTTAGAGTCTGAGTCTGTTGAGTCTGAGTTTGTTCAGTCTGTTTGTTCGAGTCCTTCACATAGTGTTTATTCGTTTGGTAATTTATTTGATCCTGTGATCATGGATAATAGGACTCTTATGCAATTGGTTGCACCTGATGCTAATAATGAGCAGCGTCTGTGTATTCGTTATGCTAACCTTGATGTACCTTTTGAGCTTAAGTCTGGGCTGATAAACTTGCTTCCCAAGTTTCATGGTCTTGCAGGTGAGGATCCTCACAAATATCTGAAGGAGTTTCATATAGTCTGTAGCACTATGAAGCCACCAGGGGTGGATGAGGAGCAAATCAAGCTGCGTGCTTTTCCCTTCTCTTTGGATAATGGAGCTAAGGACTGGCTGTACTACTTGCCATCTTCCTCCATTGTAAGCTGGAATGACATGTCAAGATTGTTTCTGGAGAAATTCTTCCTTTCATCCATGGCCACCATAATCAGAAAGGAGATCAGTGGCATAATGTAACATCCCACGTGAATTAGGAGATTATTTTGAAATACAATTATAAGAATCAAGGCTTGTCATGAGTTCGAATTAGAGGTAAGTGTAGGAGAGGATTAAATTTAAGTGCTACATATGTAAAAATCCTAGCTACTACCTAGTGAGTGTATTATATAATAGCTAATAGCATGTTAAGTAAGATAAGGGAACCATTAGGAGTTTAACCTGGGGAAACCATTGAAACCTTAATAGGGCTAGCCCAAGGGCCCATGAAGGGCATTAAACAATCCAAACTTCCCTTCCTCATTACATCTTTCCTTCCTGCGCTAAAGGTAAAAGAAGTTTCTGATCGCATGCTTTAATATCCACTCATTTCAGCCTGTGCATGCGTACCATGTGGCAAACAAGATCTTTATCACCCCTTGCATGAGCGACACATACTCTCACCTTTTATTGTGCATGTCCGTCACATTTTCATCGCAATGGACATTTGGTTTTCAGACCCCATAGTTCGGCCTGTTAGCATATGGGTGTCCTAGAGACAATCTTTTGATTAAATAAAGGACACTAGATGTAGAACTTTGTTTGTCGCAAATAAATGAAAGCACTATTTGTTCAGTTTCATATTGTGTCTCGATATTACTGTTAATATTAGATGAACGAACTGGATAAACCCCTTGGAATAGAACATGTATCTCTTGAGTATCTGTGATGAGATCACGATCATGAGGATTCAAGGATATTGCATGTCTATTCCTAATTAAATGTTCCTAGTCTAGAGACACTAAGTTTGGGGATCAGTGATCTCGAGTAAGACTAGTACGTCTTATTTACTTGTATATGGATACAAGGTAAAGACCTCATGAGTTGCATATATAGAGATATCTTAGCTAAAGTCGTGGGTGGACCTATAAGAGTATAGCTCGCACTGAACAGACCCAAAAAGAGACTCTATGAGGAAATCTCATAGATAGTGTCATTAGAGTAATCTCTTTATGTTTGGGTATGTCTTTCCTTAGACCAGAAGTTATTGCCTAGACTGTGTTCTTGAAGGCATGTCTTGATTGTATGCCTCGTCTGCCTGAAACATGGAGACTCATAGGTATACTGTTGGGCGTGTCCTTAAAGGGCACAGGGCTAGGGTAATAAGCTGAAGGAATTCGTCAAATCTCTGTGAGAGATTAGGTTATCTGTAAATCGGAGAAATCGGGATGACATTTACAGGGACTCAGGAATCTATGCATAGTAAAAGAGATCATGAGATGATCTGCCTTTAAAGTCAGTAAATTGAAGATTCCCTATTTCGAATAAAGCTTACCCTAAACCGCAGGGGTTGATACATTTCCTTACCCTAGGTTAATGGGAAGATAACCGAGATGAAGGGAAATACATACGGTAACCAAATATGTGCAATAGGATGATCAAGTCATTAATTTGACTAGTTCTGGGGCAACAAAGCATTGCTAGTACTCTGTGTTGTCATTAATTGGGTTGTGGGCTTGTTGGGCCCAAGCCCAGTTATGTCAGAAGCTAAGTTGGACCTAATGGGTCACACACTAACACCTTGTAGTCATGATGAGCTAGCTTTAAAGGTATTGGGCCTAATAATGTTTGAAATTTTGAATTTTGAATTTTGAATTTGAATGTTTGAACATTTGAATTCAAGTGTTTGAATTCTAATTTGAATTGGCTTTGAAAAGTTGTTTCATAACAAAAGGATAAGAACACATTTGATCTTGAAAAGTTCTTTTAACAAAAGGGAACATATTCCTTGGATCAAGAAGCATCTTTGGAGCACATTCTTGGGCTGTTTGGGGCTCAAATTTGAGTGATAAGAATGTCATCTTATCACTTAAAACAAAGCTCATTCAGATTTGGTGGTTGAGGGAATCAGTGGGTGAGTTGATTCAAATTTTGAATGCAACTACTCAATATATTTGGACCCCTTTTAGGGCTGAATTATGCGCATGAAAAGTATACTATATGATAGTTTATGAATTTAAGTTTAAATTATTTTGAACTTAATTTCATGAGGATAAGATTGGAGGTTGTTGGCAAAATTGGTTTTGCAACAGCTCCACCTTATCCTCCCCTGTTTCATGCGCAACTTTCAAAGTATTTTGAAAGTTGGTTTTCATTTTGAATGATTTAATTCTCTCCTCCTCTCCAAGGTGTGCGCATAACACTTGTTCCTCACCTTAGGGTTTTGTTAGAAAACCTAGCTTACTCTCCTTCATCTTATGCACCATTCTGTAGGGTAGTTCACTATACCTCTCCAAACAGAATACCTAGCCTCCACCTTCACCACTTGTGCGCATAGCAAGCCTCACTGTGGTGTTCATCTGGTGGCTTTCAAGAAGGAGTTCTTGCATCATTGACGAACGGTGGTGTGGATCACCATTAGAGGGTTTGAACCCTTCAAGCCTGACATCTGATCTCCCTGACTGATCAGGCCAAAAACAAGGTAAGATCATGTTGTCTTAAAGCATGAACCTATGTGTGCATGTATGTTTCTGCAGTAAAAATTTTGTTTTTACACCTTACATGCATCGGCCTTCATAGGCCAGTTTACTTTCACGACCAACCTTTGTCTCTGATTAGAGATTTAGTTCTCAACACTTTAAACAAACCCCTCCTTATTCTCCACTCTAAGCGCAGAGGGCATCAACAAAACTAGGCTGAATACCCCTCCTTGACACAAATAACACACAGCCACCCTTATTCCCTCTGAAGCCGTGGACCACCAAGAGGAAGAGGCAAAAGTCTCTATGTTATTCCTCTCTTTTGCTCCTCCAAAGACCGTGAGCAGTGCCAAAGAAAGAACCACCATACAGCTCCCAATTTCGCTCCTTCTCAGTTCGGTCGAAGGAATCATCTAGGAGGTGAAGTGTTTTCTTGTTGTTTCCTTGTTCATCCTTTTTACGAATTGGCTCTGCTTGAAACCTCTTTCAATTGCATGCAGCATAAGCAGCCTATTGGAACATTGAAAGAAGGGATTATGTTAATTCTTCTGATTTGTGAGTTGTGTCACTCAAGGAGGTAAAAGCCGAACTCAAGCTCCATTTTCCTCTCTGTTTCGGTTTGTTATAGGTATCCTAGGAAGTAACTTTCTGTTTGTCACTCTTCTCCATCTTTGTCTCATTCGATCTACATGTGTATTTTAGGGGAATAGCCTTGTCAATTCTGCCCCTTTACTCACACCATTCGGCCTCACATGCTTGGGTATGAGGATGCTTCCTGTTGTTTTTTTTTATTCCTTAGACCCTGCCTAATTTGAACAGCCCTGAAATCTGTACTTGCTTGCAAGCCGAAAATGATGTTTTGTGAACTTGGAAAAATATCTCCCTTGATTCTTGTTGGACTCCTACTTGAATTAGAAAAAGTTAATAGGCTTTGCATATGTTTAGAGGAATGTAAACAGCAGGTTGAAGACTATATGAATCATGTCTAAGTGGCATAGGTAGTGTTTTGTTAATAGAAAATGGATGCACTAAGAAGGGCCTAAAAACCGTATTTGATGTATTAAGAACCTTGGGTTTGTCCATGGCTAGCCTGTATAAGATTAAAGTTGAAATAGAGAATTTAAATAACATTAGAAGCATGATAATTGATCAAAATACAAGAGTTGGAAGCCTTGCTAATGATTAAAGAACCGAACCACATACATGGAAAATTATGATTATGCCATTTGCTAATTAGTGGTAGGAGAAGCATGAAATCAGATTTGAGTTGTGCCTTGTATGTGTTGTAACTCTTGTAGGCAGCATGTTTTAGGTCTCATTAGAGCATCTTAAACCTTGTAAGAAATAATCTGCAAACGATAACTTGTAGCACCTAGTGGATGGTCAAGAAAACAGATTACATGCATAAGAATTTATATTTATGCCATTTGTTAATCTTTGGCAAAATTAAAGTTAAAACAGAAAATTAAATAACATGGGATGCATGATAATTTGATTGAAATCATAGGAGCTAAAAACATGGAAAATTAGTTTAAAAGTCAGAAAATGAACTTGGAGCATAAATTCTGAATGGAACCTTGTGATTTGTAAATAAATAAAGTAAAGAAATTTTGTCTGGTACTTTTGATTAGGTTCATAAAACTCAAGGACGTTGGACGAACATGGGACTGTTTTGATTAGAACACTAAAGTATCAGGTATGTGTTTGGTGGTGAGACGTACTGTGACTATTAGCTAGAGTATGGAATTTTGAATTGATGCTCACATGTGCCTTATGATTTGTATTTTGTTATATGTTATATGAAATCTGCCCTTGGACTTGTCTTGATGGAAGTTCTGCCTATGGAAGTATTTGTTATTCGGCATCTTGGTATTAAATATATAAGAGATATATGCTACTATGGTTATGATCTAGTCATGCATATGCACATCATGCTTCACCTGTGTCTGTTTGTGTGTGTGTCAAGCATGTCATAGCATACAACATTATGCATTCATCTTGGAGACTGAAGTATATAATATAAATAAGCATACGTTTGAGCACGCATCATATAGGCATCCCTACGGTACCAGGGTATGGGACACTTGGCTTCAGTCCGCTTAGGTCACAGTTGGAGCCCTTTCGAGGAACCACCCAGGATTCTCCACTGTGTTTGTTAGTACGTGCACGACGGTGCTATGAACGTACATCTTTGGCGTTATATACGCATCTTGATTAGTATTTTGGCGTTATATCCGCAATATGATTAGTACTTTGGTGTTATATACGCACTATGCTTATATGTTAGCATCTGTCCGGAAGAATTAAATGTTGATGCGACTGTTTTGGAATTTTGTGCCTAGTCTAATATTGTTATTGTACTGGTTTTATTGCCACACTATTGGGATTTTTCTCACCCCTTTGGGGCTGCAATTTTTATAAATTGCAGGAGGACTTAGAAGCAAGGACTTAGAAGCATTTGAAGAAGTGTTTGATGACATGATCACATGAATAATTCTGTTTAAGTTATGTTGTTGGCCACCCTGTTGTTTGCTCGTTGTCTCTGTTGAGTGTATTTTGAATATTTGACCTTGGTGTAGTTTTTTAAAGAATGGCATGCCATGATGTATATTCTGTGGTGGCTCCTTCATCTTCACCTATTGAGCGCGTAGCAGGCCTCACTGTGGTGGTCATCTGGTGGCTTTCAAGAAGGCGTTCATGCTTCATTGACGAAGGGTGGTGTGGATCAACGTTAGAGGGTTTGAACCCTTCAAACCTGACAAATGATCTCCAACTGACGATCTGATCGTAAACAAGGTAACATCATGCTATCTTAAAGCATGAAAACTGTTTGCATGTGTGTTTCCGCGAGGAATTTTTTTGTTTTTCCCTCTCACATCCATCGGCCTTCAAGGCCATTCTACTTTCATATAAGTATCTTGGTCTTGGTCCTTTGCGTGCTACTAGTATTGTGGTTACATTTGAGATCTTGTTGGAACAAATCCCTTGTATCAAGAGAAGATATTTGATATCATCCAAAGATGAGTTTGGTGCGCCACTTTTGGTTGGAGATGAGTGTCATCTTGTCAACCAAATATGCTCCAATTCAGATTTGGTTGGTTGAGATAATCAGTTAGTTAGTTGGTTCAAATTTGAATGCAACTACTCAACGTATCTGGACTCTTTTTGGGACTGAATGGGGCGCATAGTATGGATGGTCATGTGATGATCATTAGGTCAGAATAATGATGAGATAAAGACCTAATCTCATAAGGATTCAAAGGGGAAGTTGTTGGGAATTTTGAATTGCAACAACTCCTTTATCTCCTCTTGGTTGTGCGCAAATTTGAAGGAATTTTTTGAATTGGAAAATTCTCTAATTCTATCCCACACTCTCTTGTGCGCATAAGTGGGGAATTTTCTCCTTAGGGTTTTCAGAAGAACACCTAGCCAATTCTACTCCATTCCATGCACCACTCTTGTGAACTTTTCATGCTGAAGACTTCACTCTTCTAAACACATAAACCTAGCCTCCTTCTTCACCTATTGAGCGCATAGCAAGCCTCTCTGTGGTGGTCATTTGGTTGCTTTCAAGAAGGAGTTCTTGCATCTTGACGTGGGTGGTGTGGATCAACGTTAGAGGGTTTGAACCCTTCAAACTTGACACTGATCTCCTTGGTATTCATATCACAAACAAAGGTAACATTATGCTGTCTTAAAGCATGAATCTTGTATGCATGTGTGTTTCCGCTTGAAAATTTTTTGTTTTTCCCTCTCACATGCTTCGGCCTTCAAGGCCAGTTTACTCTCAAACTCTAACTCACACAACACTCAAGTGAGTTTGGTCCTATTCCATAACTCTAACCTCAACAAGATAACAATTATAACCAAAATCTCAAAATAAATTCATATACATTTCATAGTACGAAATCATAATCATGTTCATTTCCACCAGTTAACATACTCATTAACATAGTAGCGTACCTTAATTCACGTACTCCTGCAAAATTTTAAAATTCAATAGCATAACAAAACCACAAATTCTATGTAACGATAAATGTAACGATATACCTCAATCTCCATGGTATCTGCAAAATCGAGAGTTAGTCGAAAGTGAAATAACATTGATATATTACCACAGTTTATCGTACTCATTTCATGCTTAACACTATCCATGGTGTTAACATGTCAACTACTCATGACACATAACAACAATCAACATAAAATCCTAGAGTCATGGAGTAGTGGCCCTCCTGACCACACCGAAAATAGATCAACTGACCGGTAGCACAATGTCCTACGTGCTCCTTTCCGCACCCCAAACATCTAGGAGTGGAAGAGGGTCGAGCAAAATCTCCCTGCTGCGAAGAAGTCCTCTTGAACTGACTAGGCGCCTGCCTAGAAGCCAACTGCTTTCCTTTTCCAGCAAACTTCCTATCTTTCTAGGAAGTGCAACTACTCGTTCCATTCACATCAGCATTCTTGGCCTTCTCGTCCTTCCTCGTGACACAGACATCCTCGATGTCCCGACACTACTGTACCAGTGTCCCAAAGTCTCTCGAAGCCTCTCCAGCAAGGCGATCAACTATCTCCCAGAGTAGGCATGGCGATACAGAAATGTGCAGACTTAGCCAATTCATTGAACTTAGCCAAGTACTCGTCCACAAACAACGAGCCTTGCACCAGATGGTCAAACTCTCATTGTTTCCGCTCCTGCGCATCGTAAGGAAGCTATCTCCCAAGGAAGCAATCCTCAAAGAAAGGCCATGTCATCTCATGAACCTGCATCTCGTAGGCGTGAGAGGTGTTCGTCCACCACTCATGTGCGTCACCCTCCAGCATGTAAGTTGCAAGCTATAACACCTCGCAAATTTAAAATAAGTATTTAAAGTGTTAAATGAGTGATTAAGTGAAGAATTAGTGAAAATCCTAAAGATTAGGCCAAAATACAAAGAAAGGGCAAAATGGTAATTTGCCAATACACAACCCTAAGAAGATAAAAATTGAGTAGAATGTCTCAGATGGTAAAAATAACCATGGAAATGGGTTCAGAATGAAAAATTGAGTGGATAGGAAAGTTTCAGAAAAAATCAGTGAATAGTGTTTTTCGCGGGTAAAAATATTGTAGTACGATTGCACCGTAAAACGTGCCAGTTGAGTTTTGAGCTCTAGGTTTCAAATATGATTTATAAGTGGTTTATAGAGTTAGGAAATATGATTTTTGGAAATATTTGATGGAATTAAGTCGGTTTGGGGAAGCGTGCCAACGACGCGCGAAATAGCTTAAAATAGTGTTTTCTCCGAATGACCGAAAAATGATAAAGTATAATTAAGGGACCATGGTCAATGTTAAAAATTAGAATTTCTAAATAAGTTTTGAAATTACGGACGTTTAGTGAAATCAGAGGGAAATTCGGATGAGTTTTAAATCGCGTAGGACCCACCCACTTAAAAGTCACTTAAGTCCACCTCACCTAATCACTATTCATCATCTCCCCACCTTCCTCTCTCTCCTCTTGCGCGCATACAGCCCTTCTCCCACCATTTTTGTGCAAGTTTTTCTTTGATCCATAACTAAGCCATTTCTCAACCAAATCCAACAAAGTTTGTCTTGAATCTTGATGGAAAACACCTCCTAAACACATTGGTACCACTTTCAAGCCTTGAAATCGTGTGTGTGAGGAGATCTGACCTGAATTCAGTCACGGTTTTGAGGAGAGATCTTGTGTTCTTGGAGCTTCTAAGTGCTCCAATGGTGGAGTATGCTTAGGAGGAGTCTTGTACGTATCATTTGGGTGAGTGTTCTTTCATTTTAATTGGTTGAATGTGATGATTTAATTTTGAGGCCTAAACTTTGCATAGTTGATGTGTGATGCTAGAGAGCTCAATTGGAAAATGTGTATTAGAGGATAATGTCTTAGAATGATGCATTAAAGCTAGAAATGCAATAAAAATTATTGAGGGAAAATATTGATTTTTAACTTAGTAAATTTTTTGGGTGTCAAGACTTTAAATTTTGGAAATGTGTTGGGAGTGTATTGGTGAGTTGTTGTATGATTATATGATGATATAATAGGATGATATAAGGTGTGGAGTGGTTAGAATTGATGGAAATTCCTTGGATGTGAATTAGTGTGTAAATCGGCCTTTAGGCAAAAAGAAGTAAAATGATATTGTGTAAATTGCATGGATGATGTTTCATGCTTTAAATGGTAATTAGATGGGTTGTGTTGTGGTTGTAAAGTGGAAGAACCAATGAAAAATAATGAGTGGTGTCATTTGGCATAAAAGAGCCTAAAGTGAAAGATTTAGCAAACAATGCGTAAAAGACGTAAAACGGTGAAACGACGAATGAACTAGCCTTTTGGCAACCTATGGAAGGGTAGTAAAATGAGAAAGAAAATTTAGAAAAATAAATCTCTAAATAACACTTGAATGGCCGAACCCCCAAGGGAGAATGGGAGGATTTTGTAGTTTTTAGCATTTTATGGAATTTGACGTATACTGATGGTTGTATATGTTTGCATAGGTTGTCGTACGCTGACTTGAACCCTGAATAGTAAATCAGTGGATTGCCCTTGGTCCTGAACCAAGTGGATTGAGGTAGGTTATTGAATCAATTAATGTTAATTGTAAATTGCATGTATTGTGTGAGTTGTAAATGATTTGGAATGTCCTATGTGTAGGCATTCAGTGGTGTACCAAGTGTGAAGAGTAATCTGCAGTAGAGCTTAGTGAAAAAAAAAATAAGGTAACCTCTTGGTACTGGGGCTTGTTCCCCTTGTGTGTTCCACCACACCCGTTGAGGGTGATGGTAGGAAGTGTGTATGAGTAGTGTAGAACAGCATAAGCATGCATGTTGCATTTATGAGGGTACTTATGTACCAGATCTCTGGCCAGTAGATAGTTAGCCTTCGGGCAAGTTACGGACTTCCACTGGATAGGTCTCCGAGAGGGAGTTCCAGTTGACCCAGGGTCGTGGTGTGTAATCCGGATAGGAGCACACTAGGAAGTCTTGGGTGTATGCGGATGGGAGGGGTACCTTGGTTGTGGTTCTAGGAACACACCTTGGATTGATACCCGTAGGCTTATATGCCGAGGACGTTGTGTGGTATGGTAGCTACCAGCCCGCTTCGTCATAGTTTGTATTCCTATATTCCCCCTTTTCTCTAAATTCCTTGCTTTATCCCGTTTTAAAGTAATGTTGCTTTACAGTATTTATATGCATCGAAGTGAACCATTGGATGGAGTTTTCTCCAGAACCTCTGGGTTACTGAGATATATTCGTATATCTCACCCTGTCTTGGGGACTTTATTTCAGGAGGTAGCAGTGGCAGTGGAGCTGCGGGCAAGAAGCCCGCAAGAGGATATTAGTGCTGCAGTCACATGTTTTGCATTTTGGTGGCCATTTGGCCTAGGCTAGACTTAGGGCATGAACATCTGATATGTATGTAGTATGAGTTTTATTGCATATTTGTTCATGTTATTTTTCCTAAGTCTAGTAGTTTATGTTGTTTTAGTTATGTCAATTTGTATTTAAGTTGTAATATTGGAGGATTGCAAAATTAAAGTGAATTTATAAGTTGTAAATTGTAAGTAAGCATTGTAATTGTACCTTGATGCATGAACTATTATGATAGAAGGGCTTTAGGCCTATTTTAAGTTTATGATTAATTGTATGATGAAATTATGCATGAAAGTGAAGTTGGTGATTGAAACCATTTAAGAATTTAAAGTAAGTGCATTGTAAAGTAAATATGAACTGTATTGGGTTGTAAGAGCCCCAAGGCATTGTTGGTCCTTGTGTGTGCCACCCATTGGATTATTAGGTACATTTGAGGTTAGTTTGTGCATTTGCAAATTGGGAGATTTTTGCAAAAACAAAGGAAACTCTAGCAAAATTTTTGTAGAATTGGCAATTTTTAGGTGAACTTCGGGAGAGCATATGTCCATCCATAGAGGCCCGATAGGGACGTGCCATACGCCATTTTGAAGCTTGTGATATCCCCTACATTGTGTCAAAATCTTGGAATGTTTGGAGAAGCACGCTGCCCTGTACAGGTCAGGAAAGGTTTTGCCCTGTTTTAGGACCTGGATTTGGGAGCAGTTTTGGGTCGTTTTGGGAAATTTATTCCCGCTTCGTTTCTAAGTTAAATTAAGTGTATAATATATCAAATCGAAGATTGAGGTGTCTAGTTTATCGTATAAAAATTTGAGAGAAAATGGATGAATGGTTTAGGTGCAGAAATTCAAGGAGTGTAGGACGTTTGTAGCTGTTTCGGGGTCGGTTGGCAATTTTGCTTGTCCAACTTCAAACGGCGATAACCGGAACAAACGAGCTTGGAACCAAGCATGTGATAGCTTTCTGGAAAGGTAATTAAGTAATAAAAAAAGATAGCAAGGTACGAGGGATAGAATTTTTACTGTACGTCCGCAGTAATTTAGAGACCGAACCTTGTTCGGATGTGTAGAAAACGCAAAAGTGTGAAATTGGCTAAGTGGGTTTATGGGAACCCCTTAGTGTTTTATTATGACTAAAGTAAACTATTAATATAGTATAGATAAATATTCCGCAAGAGTTTACAGTTACGGTCACAGCTTTTAATTATTACGCTTTTTATGTTTTCAACTGCTCGCGTAATAATCGGAAAAAGTTTATTCGCATTTTTATAAATGAATTGTTGTGATTGTAACTGCGCTTAATATCACAATTTATGTTAACAATACCGGTGTACAACGGGCTGTTACACAAGCATCAAATTCTGCGGATCGGTGCACTGCATGACCCGAAAGATTTTCTCCAGCGCCTGTAGCCATCGCGCCACAGCAATAGGAGGTGTTGGTGGAGGATACTGACCAACAGCCGGACCAGCCCTCATCTCCTCCAACATGAATCTCATCAAAGTCATGTTTTCCAGGCGGTTTGCCTCCAAAACATCCTCAATGGCTTTCCTGTTCGCCTCTTGAACGACGTCCAACATAGCCTGGTTTGCCATTCTCATGGCCTCCTGGTCGGCTTGTCGGGCCGCCTGCATCTCAGCTAATGCAGCCAGGACAGGATCAGGTTGATCCCCTCTAGTGTCTCAGTTCCTCTGAGCTATTACCATGACTCTGCACAAGTTACACAAAGAATGAATTGATCAGACTCACGCAATGTGGTCACATGTGCATCATCATAGCAAAACCCAATAGAGAGAACACATAGACACGACTCACAACAAAACGTCCTAAGCATTGCAATACATACAGGCTTTTCCCTCGAACCATTTCTATGATACCAAAAAATGTAACACCCCATGTATACCCGGTTTGTTAACACGTCATCGTATTCAGCCACGCTTAATTTAAAAATGCGGAATATCATTTTCTGTTCAATTATGACGTCATTATTCTTAGTCAAGTTGATTACTTAACCAATTTTCATAAAACATTGCCTGTATAATATTGCAAGAGACAACTAACTGGAATACCTCATAATATAAATAACAGCGAGTATCTAAAATCATGGAACTACAACACATAGTCCGGACATAATCCTGATACATTATTACAACTCGAATATAAAACAAGACATAGTCAAAACAACGCGGCATGGACAATCCCCATGCTCACCAAATAAGGCATCAAAGCCCAACAACAGTCTTAACAGCAACAACATAAAATAATTGAAGCTAAAAGCGTAGTAGCAACAGACATAATCTAGCATCCAAACATGTCAACAAATAAACAACAATATCAGATAAGCTCCGGCCTCCTGCTGCTGGAGGTCTCAACCCCCGCATTACCTGAACATGAAATGGTGCCCCAAACGTGTGGTGAGATCTCTAAAAAGAAATCTCAATAAGACAAAGGGTTCTCAAGGATCTTCCACCCCAAGCTCACTTACATGTGCAATATAAGTTCTAAAACAGTTTACACAATATATGTAAGTTTCAAAATAGTGCAACGTAGTAGATAATCATGTCATGTGTGTTAACAAAATATTCTACTGATCAGAGAAGAGTGCAGGCATACGTCTATTACCCACATAGTACCAGCCTATTCTGAACCCGCCTACAGGGCGACCCCTTGGCCTCTTGTCTAGGCGTAACAACACATACATATTATAAGAGATTGCACTTAAACAGCTCCACAACATTTCACAAATAACACATAAAAACCACATCATGCATATAAACCATACCCCCATTGACATGGTGGAACCAAACAATGGCTAAACCGAGAATACGAAAGCTTACCTCGCAAGCTAACTATCCAAAACAAGGTCCACAAACAGTAAGATCACAATCTGTTTGGACCAATAACAATATCAACATTCATACTTTACAAACATATAACATAAAGACTACGCATTTCCTTAACGATTTACGTCTTTAGGCTTCTCACAAAGCCACAAGCCCTTAAACACTTAGTTTTTGACTTAACAAGTTATAACAGAAGCTCACACGCACTGACTAATCATGGGTCCACAAACCCAGAATAGCATTCTGCATGAACAGTACCTTCTCTGTTCCCGAAAACCCAGAATATCCAGATATATGTCAGGGCCATATCCAGATATCAGAAGACCCCATACCCGGATATCAATATCCGGATAATTTGCGACAGAATGCAGATTCTGCATTTCGCGAAGATATCCAACAAAAGGTCTAACTTTTACCAATTCTAAATGTTAAAGCATGCTTCTTTAATCTCATTTAGGTTATCTAACACGTTGGTTACTTGTTTAGCTCATTAAACATGGCAAGACTAAACCTTTAAGCAAAGAAAAATCATGATAAAGGTGATGAAGCTTACCCAAGCTCAAAACAGAGGTACAAAGGCTCATGGAGCTCACCAAACAGCCCTACAACTCAGACTTGCAAGGGATAAGAAAATGGACCAACAAAGTTTGGTTTTTGCACCCTAAGATGGCTCTTTGGCACCACACATGCCAAGAAAATGGTGCACACACTCACCCAACTTATAAACAGCAACAACACTCCTCTCACAGCAACCCCCAAACCAGCAAGAAGCACCCTTTACCCTCTCACTTACACCACCAAGTGTTTGCTCAACAATGGAGAAGGAATTTCTCAAGAAAGGAAGAGTTTTGTTGACTTTCTCTCAAGAAAAGAAGGTGTCCAGCATGGGAGTGTGAAACTCAGAATAGGAGGCACGTAGGAACTGATACATGCCTAGGGTTTTGTGCTAAAGTGCACTTATATAGCCACTAAGAATAAAACACGTAGTATTAACGTTAATTGCCACGCTTAGCATTTTGATCCCAAACTTTGGAATCTTAACCTACTCAATTTTACAAGATTTATCATATTTTTATTTTATTTTTCGGAGCACATTTCCGGTACGCGCTTTTCCATATCCAGTATCAGTTCTGGCACCAGTTCTCATTATTTTAACTTGAAACTTGTTTTACATGTTCTACCTATTATTCAAGTAATATTCATGCACTTATTATAATTTTCCGGGATACTTCACCGGTACGCATTTATACCGGGTAGCAGAACCAGTATCTGCACTTTTCGTCCGAAAAGAGACTTTCAGCATTATTACTCACTTACTATAATTATTAAAGCCTCATAATAATTATTAGGGTCAATTAAGGAATCATTTCCTAATTCTCATACTTAATTAATTAATTTCCTTAATTAACGGTGCGGGTTCTTACAGTATCCGCCTACAGGACCACCCCTTGGCCTCCTGTCTAGGCGTAACACCACATACATATTATAAAAGATTGCACTTAACAGCTCCATAGCATTTCAAAAAATAACACATGAAAACCAAATCATGCATATAAACCATCCCCCCATGGGACATGGTGGAACTAACAATGGCAAAACTGAGGACACAAATGCTTACCTTGCAAGCTAACTATCCAATGCCAAGAGTCCACACAACTCAAGGTCCACACACAGCAGAATCACAATCTGTTTTGGGACCATCAATCATATCAATAACCATTGCTCATAAGCATAAACATAAAGACTACGTTTTCCTTTTTACGATTTACGTCTTAAGGCTTCCCACAAAGCCACAAGCCCTTAATCCCTTGATTCTGACTTAGGTTAATTATTACAGAAGTCCAACTTCATCAAACTAGGGTCCACAAACCTATAACACATGTTATGAATGAACAGTACCTACTGTTCATCGAAAACCCAGAATATCCGGATATATGTCGGGGCTATATCCGGATATCAATATCCGAATATCAATATCCGGATATCATATCCGGATATCCATATCCGGATATCATATCCGGATATCATATCCGGATATCTCAGAGCCCCATGTCCAGATATCAATATCCGGATATTTCACGACATAATGAAGTTTCTGCATTTCGCGAAGTATCACTTCCAAGGTTGGGTTTTTAACCCATTCAACGTCCAAGCATGCACTTTTATTCATTTTTAGGTTCATGTTCAGGTTGGTTACTTATTAAGCTCATTAAACATGTCAAGACACCTCTTTTATCATCAAAACTCATGATCAAAGGTTGAACCACTTACCCAAGGCTCTAAACATAGCAAAGGATGCTCTTGGAGCTCACTAACAGCTCCTCAAAGTTTAGACCACACAAGGACACGAAAATGCAACTTCAAGATAGGTCTTTTCACACCCAAGTTAGCTTCTTGAAGCATCAAGTGCCAAGAATATGACTCCCACACCTCAAACACAAAACTCAGCCCCCAAAGCCTTCCCAACTCAGAAGTTCAACCTATAAATGGAGTACCTTTCCATCTCTCAAGGCTAATCACACCCACACAAGGAGTTTTAGAGGAAGAACCAAGAAGAAATGAGGTCTCTTGGCTCACAAGGTGAAGGGAGGGTGAAGGTGGCAAACAAGGCACTCAGCTGCGGTAGCACAAGGAAAAAAGCACGTAGGAGGCTAAAATTTAACCTAGGATCATGTGCCAAGGCTATTTATAGTCGGTTTACGGTTAATCGCACTGTATTAGCGCCAAATGCTACACTTAGCATTTTAATCCCAAACTTGAGATTCCGAACCTACTCATTTTTCTAAGATTTATCATATTTTTATTTTATCTTTCGCAGCACCTTTCCGGTACACGCTTTTCCATAGCCAGTATCAGTTCCGACACCAATTCTCATTATTTTGACCTGAAACTTGTTTTACTAGTCCTATATAATATTCTAGGAATATTCATGCACTTATTATAATTTTTCGGGATACTTCACTGGTACGCATTTATACCGGGTAGCAGAACCGGTATCTACACTTTTCGTCCGAAAAGCGACTTTCAGCATTATTACTCACTTACTATAATTATTAAAGCCTCATAATAATTATTAGGGTCAATTATGGAATTATTTCCTAATTCTCTCATTTAATTAATTAATTTCCATAATTAGCGGTGCGGGTTCTTACACACTGCACAGATTTTGGAAATTATACTCTTTATTACTGTTCTAGAACTTATATTACACATGTGAGTGAGCTTGGGTGGAGAGATCCTTGAGGACCTCTTGTCTTACTGAGATTTTTTATTAGAGATTTCACCCCGTGTTGGGGCACATTTTCTGGTACAGGTACCTTGGGGGTTGATACCTCTAGTGGCAAGAGGCCGGAGTTGAGTTGATTATGCATGCTGATTGCTGATATGCCTGGATATTGATCATGTTTTACTTTCAGTATATTGTTATTTGATTTGAGACCTTGTTTGGGCTTTGTTGCCTTTTTTTGTGAGCATGAGGGTTGTTCATGCCACATTGATATCTGTTTCGTTGTTTAGACTTGAGCTGTATAATGTATCAGAATATGGTCTGGTCTACGTGTGTTAGTTCCGTGACTAGATACACAATTACTTATACTTTGATGTTATTCAATTAGTTATTTATTATAATTTACTTACAGGTGATATCTTGGAAAGGAATAAGTAATCTACTTGGTTAATAATGAATAGTTCATAATTAGAAAGAAAAAGTTAGCTTCCGCATTGATTTAGCTGCGCTATTACCATATATATGTTTAATACACCGGGTGCACACGGGATGTTATATTCAATGTGAGTCTTTTTGCATTACATGTGTAAATAGTTTGGCCAAAGACTTAATCCAATACAATGTTACTATTTTCGCATTAACATGGTCAAAAAGATAATTTAATAGCACCACCACGTTAATCCAAAGGCTACTTACTTAGGACTTAAGAATTCATATGAAATGGGTCTTACCAAATTATTTATAGATTTTTGACAACATTTGCTTAATTGTAATTTTGCTCTAAAGGTTTTAATATTTGTACTTTTACCCCAAATTTGGACTTAACTAAAAATTAGTTTTTTTTACCAAATTTTGCCTTTGAATTAAGGGAATAATAATTCTACATCAAATGCAGAAAACTCTCTGCAGTTGCAAAGACATCAATTTTCGTAGGATTTTTTTTGTAAAGAAAATAGTTGGTCCCATGTTTCGTGTATCTTGTTAGAAATACCAAACTCATCTTTGCACCGTTTGTAAAATTAATAGGTGTCAAGTTGCTTTATTGATGTCCTTGTATTAAGTAAAAAAATGTAATAGCCGTGCATGTTGTAATCAGTTAGTTAATAGTCATGATCTTAGGTGTTATGTATTAAGACTAAGTAATGTCTGGTGTTATCCATGTGTTAAATGGGTGAGTAAGTGGAATCGGTCAATCGGTGAAGCGGTTGGAGAAGCGTTACGTTGGCTGAATTAAAGTTATAAATAGATTGGTGTTATATGTATTCAGTATGTGTAAAAAAAAAATCAAGTGAGGAAAAAGAAGAGAGCCACGGCACTGTTGAAAGAAAAAAGTGCATAAAGTCTTTGTAACTTTGAGTGTTGTTTTTTCAATAAGAAAGTGTTATTCAGTCTCCATTAATTTGTATTTTACTATTATATTTCGAACAAGTGGTATCAGAGCCACTTTCGATTCAACAATGACGGATATGATGCAGCCACAAATTCCAAAGTTGTCAAAAACAAATTACGGAAATTGGAGCATCCAGATGAAGACTCTACTAGGTTCTCAAGATATATGGGACCTTGTAGAAGATGGATACACGAAGCCCACTGATGTTGCCGCTGAAGCAGCTTTATCAAAAGCACAAAGGAAGTCGCTGAAAGATTCACGAAAGAAGGACAAGAAGGCTCTATTCTTAATTTTTCAAGGTGTTGATGAATCAACCTTTGAGAAAATATCAGATGTAAAATCATCAAAGGAGGCATGAGAGACTTTACAGAAATCCTGTCAAGGTGCTGACAAAGCTAAAAAGGTGCGGCTCCAATCACTTAGAGCCGAGTTTGAAAACATGAAGATGCAAAGTGGAGAGCAAGTTACAGATTATGTCTCTCGAGTGCAAAAGGTGGCTAAGGAGATGAAAAGAAATGGAGAAGCCTTGGATGATGTTAGATTCATGGAGAAAGTTCTTCGATCTCTAACAAGAAGATTTGATTATGTTGTCACAGCTATTGAAGAAGCCAAAGATTTGACGGAGATGTCCATTGATGAGCTTGTGGGTTCACTTCAAGCTCATGAGCAAAGAATGAAGTTGAATGAAGGCTCTAGTAATATAGAGCAAGCTATGCAGACCAAGATGTCTCTTGATGAAAACCAAGCCAGTAGCAGCTTTGTACGTGGCAGAGGAAATCATGGTGGATACAGAGGAGGCTTCAACACCCGAGGTGGATTCAACACTCGTGGTGGTCGTGGCGGACGTGGTGGACGTGGTCAAATAGGTAGAGGATTTGCAAATGATACTGAAGCATATGGACGTGGCCAAGGAAATTATAATCGTGAATGAGGTAGAGGTCGTGGCAGAAGCCGAGGATTTATGATTCGAGGAGGAGGTAGATTTCAACAAAGAGGTGACAAATCTCAGATACAATGTTATAATTGCAATAAATTTGGTCACCTCGGCTATGAATGTAAAGATACGCCTCCAGTTGAAGAGAGGAGTCAGTTTACATCAAATGAGGAAAGAGTTAATGAATCAACTATTTTATTCACCTACAAAGGTGAAAAATATAGCAGCAGGAACGTGTGGTATCTCGATACTGGAGCAAGCAATCATATGTGTGGAAGAAAGGAGTTGTTCACGGAGCTGAATAAGGAAGTTCAAGGAGAGGTTACATTTGTAGATTCATCAAAAACTCCAGTCAAAGGCAAGTGTAAGATTATGATTTTCACAAAGAATGGAGGTAAGATATATATCTCAGATGTTTATTATATTCCATCTCTGAAAAGCAATCTCCTCAGTATTGGCCAACTTTTAGAAAAGGGATATGATATACACTTGAAAAACAACACTATTGTCATACGAAATCAAAAAGGAGAGCTGATTGCAAAAGTTGATATGTCAAGAAATCGTCTTTTCAAGCTGAATATCCAGACAGAAGCAATAAGGTGCATGAAGTCCATCACAGAAGATAGTTCGTGGTTGTGGCATCTCAGATTCGGTCATCTTGGTTTCACTG
Source organism: Gastrolobium villosum (assembly GCA_032173675.1). Taxonomy (NCBI): domain Eukaryota; kingdom Viridiplantae; phylum Streptophyta; class Magnoliopsida; order Fabales; family Fabaceae; genus Gastrolobium; species Gastrolobium villosum. The sequence continues at coordinate 90,426 of JAVKPL010014077.1, forward strand.
GCCTGAAGCTGTTGTCCAAAGCAAAAATGGTGAGCGGATTGCCACAGATAGATCATCCAGATCAACTGTGTGAAAGCTGTATGAGAGGAAAGCAACACAGACAGAGTTTTGAAGTTGGCAAATCATGGAGAGCTAGAAGACTATTGCAGTTGGTTCACTCAGATATTGCTGGCCCAATTGATATTTCATCACTTGGTGGAAACATGTATTACATTACTTTTATTGATGATTTCAGTAGAAAATCTTGGGTGTATATTCTTAAAGAAAAATCAGAAGCTCTTAACAAATTCAAAGAGTTCAAAGCAATGGCAGAAAAGCAAAGTGGTCAATATTTGAAGACACTCAGAACAGATAGAGGGGGAGAATATACTTCCAAGTTATTTGAAGAATTTTGCAGGCAACATGGGATAATTCATCAGTTGACAGCTGCCTACACTCCGCAGCAAAATGGAATTGCAGAAAGAAAGAATCGCACGATTCTTGATATGGCAAGGAGTATGCTCAAAGAAAAGCACTTACTAAGAACGTTGTGGGCAGAAGCTGTTCAATGTGCTGCCTATTTGCTGAATCGATGTCCAACCAAGAGTGTGAAGTTTAAGACTCCAAACGAAGCATGGAGCGGCTATAAACCAGAGGTAAGTCATTTAAGAATCTTTGGTTGTATAGCATATGCTCATATTCCAGATCAAAGGAGAAAAAAGCTGGATGACAAAGGGGGAAAATGTATATTCATTGGTTATGAGCATAGGAGCAAAGCTTACAGACTCTACAATCCTCTAACCAAAAAGGTGATAATTTCAAGAGATGTAGAATTTGATGAAGCAGATTACTGGAGATGGAGTAAAGAAGAAAAGAAAGTTGAAGGTTTATTTTTTAAAGATGATGATGTTTCAGAAGAGCAGACAGTTGAAGAAGGAGATGATCAGACTCCTCCACCAAGTCCTGTTCCAACAACTCCAGTAACTACACCATCAACATCAAGGAGTAGTAGCAGTAATTTAGGGGGAGCACCAGTAAAGATGAGAAGTTTAAATGAAATTTATGATGAGGTACAAATACCATTTGATTATTCATTATTTTGTTTAATGGCGGATTGTGATCCAGTGATGTATGAAGAAGCTGAAAAAGATGAAAAATGGAAGAAAGCAATGAATGATGAAATTGCTGCAATTAAAAGAAATGACACGTGGGAGCTTACAACTTTGCCAAAACAAAGACAAAGACAAAGACCAAGAAGGAAAGGTGGAGAAATACAAGGCAAGATTGGTGGCCAAAGGTTATAAGCAGAAATATGGTGTTAAAACTATGAAGAGGTTTTTGCACCAGTAGCACGGATAGATACTATCAGGTTATTCACAGCAGTTGCAGCAAAACAAAAGTGGAAATCACCAAATGGATGTGCAGCATTCCTCAAAGGTTACCTGGATGTGGAAGAAGAAGTTTATGTTGAGCAACCGCCAGGATACATCAAAAAAGGAGAAGAAGATAAAGTCTATAGATTGAAGAAGGCACTATATGGGTTAAAGCAAGCTCCGAGAGCCTGGAATACAATAATAGATGAGTATTTTCAGAAGAGTGGATTTGTGAAGAGTCCATACGAGCACACATTGTATACAAAGAAAAATAAAGATGGAGATGTGATGATTGTGTGCCTATATGTGGATGATATGATATTCACTGGTAATAATCCAGGTATGTTTTATGACTTTAAGAAAGCAATGACTAAAGAATTTGAAATGACAGATATTGGAGAGATGTCTTATTTTCTTGGAGTTGAAGTGAAGCAAATGGGAGAAGGAATTTTCATCTTTCAAAAGAAATATGCAGAAGAAATGTTGAGAAAGTTCAAAATGAAATAGTGCAAGTCAGTCTCCACGCCAATAGAAACAGGAATGAAGATGAAAGTTGATTCAGATAGAGAGCCAATAAATCCTACACTATACAAGAGCTTGGTCGGAAGTTTAAGGTATTTGACTTTTACTCGACTTGACATTATGTTTGCAGTTGGCTTAGTTAGCAGATATATGGAGCAACCAAAGCAGGATCATTTCAGTGCGGCAAAAAGAATTTTGAGATACATTAAAGGAACTGTTGATCATGGCCTATTTTACACGCATTCTGAAGAATCAAAGCTGATTGGCTATTCAGATAGTGATTATGGTGGAGATACGATTGATCGCAAAAGTACTTCTGGTTATGCGTTTCATATTGGCTCGGCAATATTTTCGTGGTCATCAAAGAAGCAACAGACGGTAGCTCTTTCATCATGTGAAGCAGAATACATGGCCGCAACAGCATGTACGTGTCAAGCAATTTGGTTGAAGAATATTTTAAATGAGCTACATCAGGAGCAAGAAGGTCCAGTCACTATATATGTGGATAATAAGTCTGCAATATCACTTGCCAAGAATCCAGTCTCCCATAGCCGAAGCAAGCATATTGATACAAAATATCATTTTATGAGGGAGCAAGTTAAGAATAAAGTTATGGAGTTAATCTACTGCAAAATTGAAGAACAGGTAGCAGATATTTTTACAAAACCATTGAAGGTGAATGTATTCCAAAAATTTAAAGAGATGATTGGCATGAAAGATGGAGTTTGAAGGGAAGTGTTAGAAATAACAAACTCATCTTTGCACCGTTTGTAAAATTAATAGGTGTCAAGTTGCTTTATTGCTGTCCTTGTATTAAGTAAGAAAATGTAATAGCCGTGCATGTTGTAATCGGTTAGTTAATAGTCATGATGTTAGGTGTTATGTATTAAAACTAAGTAATGTGTGGTGTTATCCATGTGTTAAATGGGTGAGTAAGTGGAATCAGTCAATCGGTGAAGCGGTTGGAGAAGCGTTACGTTGGCTGAATTAAAGTTATAAATAGATTGGTGTTATATGTATTCAGTACGTGTGAAAAAAAAATCAAGTGAGGAAAAAGAAGAGAGCCACAACACTGTTGAAAGAAAAAAAGTGCAGAAAGTCTTTGTAACTTTGAGTGTTGTTTTTTTAATAAGAAAATGTTATTCAGTCTCCATTAATTTGTATTTTACTATTATATTTCCAACATATCTGTGGCAGATTAGACTTTTCTGCCACTAGCGGTAGAATTATTATTCCCTTAAAGTAATCCATTATTTTTTTTACACAAAACGATTATACGAATGATTATTGAAATCAAATGAGGACCAGAACAAAATGAAATATTTTCTCAGTTGTCCTATTCGTTATATGCTGATATGCTCTGGAGCTAGCATCCTGTAGCTTTTCAACTGTCAAGAGAGAGGTAAAAGAAAAGCTGAAGATGATTGCAAAATTTGCAATTATATATCGGAGAAAAGAGCAAGAAATTGAACTCCAAATGATTGAAAAGCAATTTATTTTTTCACAGTCACACACGCGTGTATATATATATATATTGATTGGAAGATACATGGGCAGAAAACAAAAAAGAGATAAATATACTTTGAACATAGCGCTACCACGTCTAAATGGAGCAGTCCAAGATTTAAGACTATAAGAACAGTAGTACACTACATGTAATCATGTCTGAGAAAAGAAAATTTAACTTAAATGGTAAAAAGTGATAAGAGAGTGCTTCTCAACAATGAAATTTCCCCCGTTAAATGTCATCAAGATAATGAGCGGCCTCTAAGAAAACGCCAAGGTCCTGTTCCAGTTCCCATCCTGCATATGCATTTAACATTCTTGTAACCCAACTTTGAAAAATAAAATTATAAAACCTTTCATGCAGAAGGACCATAGATATTTTTTAGAATATTTTGGGAAGAAACGTTTTCCAAATTCAGTTTATATATATATATATATATATATATATATATATATATTGAGATCTTCTGGTCTTTATTGTAATTAATTATCTAATATTGTAGATCCTATACATTATACTACTTATCAATGCGTCAAGCCCTTTTATGGTGAGTGTCTGTGCATTTCCTCTATACCCTATGTAGGAAATATTTTACCAGATTGATTTTAAATTTAAATATTTGAATATAATAATAATAGAGTAAATATCTTTTTCGATCCTCAACAAATTTTATGATACCCGCTTTAGTGCTAGCAAATAAAAAGACTATTACTGGTCCATAAAAAATTCAAAGGGATCCATTTTAGTCTTTTTGAGAGATTAATATGAGTCTTTTTTGAATTTGTGAGGGATTACGATTTTAACTAAATGTGTCCATTTTAAATTTCTTAAAAATCATGAATAATCTTTTTACTTATTAGCAACTAAAGTGGGTATCATAAAATTTGATGAAAATCAAAAATGATATTTACAACACATGTAGAACGCGCATTCAAGTCACATACAGGGAAAGTACATTGGCATTGCAAGTTGCACATGGTGTACGTACGACTTGCCGTGTACGATGTAAAAAGCGCACATCCATCCATGAATAAATCACACATCTCGATTACCAAAAAAAAAAATCACACATCTCCCTCCCTATAAGTGACTTGAACGCGCACACCAATACAGTCTTACAACATTATTTTGATAATATGTGATTGAAAGTTTGTCTTTTTTTGGGTTTGTTTTTCTAATGTTATATGAGAAAACAAACCCTTCTTATACACACCATAAAAAGGTGTGCCACTTATTTTTTTTATTTTTTATTTTTTTTTAAATAAAGTAAGTCCCACACTTAATATATCTATGACATGAGATTTGAATTCTTCTAAGATTTACTTTTCCCTTGTCTTTTACATTAAAATCGATCAAAATGCCTATAGTTTCTTGTGCGGGAGATACTTAAGTTTGATCCACGAACTATAATATGGTACTATGCTCGAAACCAGCGTGAATATTAATTTCTTCCTTTTAACATTAGGAAAGTTTACCTCCATACACCGGCGAACATGCGAAGACTCATATAGATGGTTAGTGCAATCCAGATCCCAACAAAACCTTTGCTCTTGTAGAGAAGGAATAATGAAGTAACACTTGCTAATGACACCATGACCTGAATAAAAAGAATTGCTGAGTAATCTTGGATAGAGAAGACACATTGGGAAAAAAAGGAAAAAGGGCATGCGAACTTACCAAGGAGTAAGCGGAATAAGCAAAATCAGATGCCCCATAGTTCACACCATCAAAGACGAAGGCTAATGAATTGATTGGTTGTGTAGCAGCTACAAACTGGCGGTTTAAATGTAATTAGATAAAAGTCACATAGAAAACGTTATTGAATTCATAGTTGTACAAGGAATATACCGGGATGCCTATTCTAATTAAGTGCACAACAAGAACACTTTTGGAGAAGATTCCAGCTCCGAAGTACAGTCCAACTCCAACTATAACAGAGAGTCCCACTCCCAAAACAAAACTCATCTGCAGCGTCCGTGTTGCAGTAGCAGTTACCTTGTCATAATCTTTCTCAGCAAAGGAACAGGCTAGAATTGCCTGTGATGCACGGGAACTAATCAGTAATACTCATTTAGTTTTTATTTTGCATTTGTATTTTTTGTTTTTCAACAAAGAAAAGTTTGAGAACGTAAGATGTACGTTTTCAATTTTTTTTTTTTATTTTTTTTTAGTTCACAGAATAAAACGGAAATAATTAGAAATAGTATTTGATTAAATGGTTTATTTTCTTTATTCCAGAAAATAAATCAGTAACCACATACTCAAATTGGCAGAAGTAATAAGCATTATTTTTTTCGCTATCACACTGTTTATTAAATACACAAATAATATAATGTAAAACGCACATTATTTTTTAAAGACAATATTTATTAGATACACACAAAATAAAAATAATTGTATTATCGAATATATATATATTTTGGGTTTAGTGTTTGTCATTTTAAATGACACAAAGTTATGTCATTTTTAATGAAACTACGTCGTTTTTATGTATTTTGTTATTTTCTTAATTTATAAAATTAAAAATAAAAAGAAATTGGAGGAGAAAGAATGTAAAAACTTACCAAAACAACGTAATTTCATTAAAAATGACATAACTTTGTGTCATTTAAAATGACAAATATTTTTCCCATATATTTTTTTAAAAAGAAACACTTCCTAATTAAGCACGAAATGAAAAATATATTATTTATTTCAAAAAATAGTGCTATATAACAAAAATGGTTGTTATGCACAACCTACCCTATAGTATATGGTACATCCAGCAATAAGAAGAAGAATGTTACCTGTACAGCAACAGCCAAACCATCAGCAAGAAGGGACGATGTCAACCAGACTTGTAAGCAGGTTTGGAATGCTGCCATAGGAATTGAGCCCAACCTTGCCGCCAATGAGGCTGCTAAGGTCACACAGAATGTCACTGCTACTACTCTTGCTAGCAGCAAACCTCCTATTGAAATCAAAAACCAATTCCAACATAAATAACTTCTAGATTGATTATTCATCAACATATGTTTGATTATTATACTGTGTATTGACTTTTAACTTTTAAAACAATATATATATATATAGGGGTTTATAAGAATTAGGTTGTAGGAAAAGTAATTGTGTAATGTTATAGAGATTCGTTTTGCGTGCCGAAGTTTTTTTTTTTGCTGCGGGCCCCACAAAATGTTGTGTGTGTAGGAAAGTTTTTGTAGTCATGTTACATGATAGATGATAAACCCATATATATATATATATATAATACTTATTTTATTGACTACTTTACGTAACAGTTTTAAAGAAAAAAAAAAACAAAAAACAGAAATGTGCTGGGTTTAATGTTTTCCACCATACCATTCTTAAGAAACCTGAAAATCTGCAAATCCTTAATGCTTGGAGGTAGGAGATCAACTTTTCTCATTAATATCAACAAGAGGGCCAATGCCATTATGTACCTAAAAGTATCACCATTTTCTAAGTTTAAAAATTTTCCCAACAAAAATGTTTGAACAACATTGTTAGAACAAAACAAATAAAGACTTACTGAGAGAGCACATGCGAAATGGCTGCACCTCTGATGCCCATTTTGAAGTGAAAGATAAGTATTGGGTCCAAAGCGACATTCAATGCATACCCCGAAACTAAATAAAACCATATACACAAATGGAGCAAGTTAGTTGAAATGTTTAAATACAGAAGATCTCTCATTTACTTTTTATTTGAGGAAAATACAGTTGAAACCAATTAACATTTGTATGCACAGTTCCTTTAAATTTGACATCAAGATTAAATTAGTCCCTTTTCATGCTCTCATACTGTCTCTAGAATTAGGCTTCATTCAAGACAATGGATCATTTCAACCTACCAATGACATATAAAGGCGTTGTTGTGTCCTTGAACCCTCGAAAGATTCCTTGCATGGCTAAGGAGAGAAGTACTGCTGGAGCACCTAAGGATCTCAATCTCAAGTACTTTACTGCTGGGATTAGCATGGGAGAATCCTATACAAAGGAGAAATAGTTGAACTTAGTAAAACCTTGAGACATATGTGTCTGAGCAATAATGGAAACCTACAACATGTAATTCCGATACCTCATCTCAGCTCAAAATCTTTATAAGTCTTTTCAATTATATGTTCCATATATGCTTAGCACTTTCCTTTTAATGCGGTATTTTTTCACACATTTAAATTCCCAACCATATGTAATGAAGTAAGATATGTAAAAAAATACTCTCGATAATAAAGCTACCTACCTGTTTCAGACCCATCGCACCTAATAGAGGTTTGGCTGCAAGTATAAGGGTTGCAGCTTGAAGGAGGCCAAGGATTGAGCCAAAAAGTAGTGCTGTTGATGCTGAAGCAATGTGTCGCTTCTTCCTTCTAGTTTTTGACGCGCTCTTATTGCAATTATTTGTATTGGCATCTGATAAGGAAATCAGTTATCATTGAGTTAAAATGTCAGAACACAACCAAACTTTCAATGCATTCATTTCCCTCCACTCATATATAAATGACATGATATCAGAGGTTAATGACAATGGATGTAACTAGGTTTTGTGCATACGAGTTTGAAGCAAATTCATTCCAAAATGGACATGCATACGCAGACATAGAAAGGCAAAGCCAGAAAGTGACAGAGAAATTACCATCTCCATTATTTGTCTCACTCTTCAAAGTACCATCTTTTTCCACATTCTCAGCTACTAAAACTTTTGCCATGAGCTCGTTTGTGTCACCATTTGCAGCCAAAGATTCTGTTGGGGTCTCACTATTCTCTTTGGTTGCACCTTTTTCAATGTCTTGAAGCGCATGATCATCTGACATTACTTCGTTGGTCTTTGCCTTAATGTTTTCAGCCAATTGCTTTTCCATTGCTGTGGTATTGATTTTTTCAATAGTGTTTTCCTCAGCCACAAAGGAAGTTGTAATACTGACCAAAGGGAAGATGGTAATCCTTGAAGCTTGGTTGAACAAAGCAATGGAAACTCCTGCAGCAGCAAGTTCCACCGGCCCTATACAAATGAAAAATGCAAAGTTAGCTTAAAAAACTAGAGTACTAAATTGATTCTTGTTAGAACTTCCTTTAAGTCTTGCAATTAGTATAACTCAGTGTGCAGAAAACCGTGAGGGGTGAGGGTTGACTGAACACAATCTTATTCTTGCATTTTTGCAACGAGATTGTTTTTCATTCTTTAACCCGTGACCTTTTGATTGCAAGGAGCAACCTTACTGTTGCTCCAAGGTGTTGAATAAACTTTAAATGTTTTGTTAGTTTTATATTTAATAGTCTTAATTAAGGAGTCATGTGTTTAGGTAAGTGAAAGGCCAAGAGTTGTAAGAAAGTGAAAGGCCAAGAGTTGTAAGAAAGTGAAAGGCCAAGAGTTGTGAGAAGGTGAAAGGCCAAGAGTTAGAGAGGCCAAGAGTTGGAAGTTTAGTTTTGTGGTTTATGGCTAATTTAATGTTTTGGTTCATGAAAAGGCAATCTAGTGCCTATATAAACTAATCCATATTGTAAGCAACATATCACAAAAAAATAGTTGTTTTTATTTTAAGTTCCACATTATAGTGATACCACACAAGGCTCAACCTCAAGCAGAAAAACATGAATATTGCAAACCATATGTGCGTGTCTCTATTTTTTTGCAAACATTATGTAGTGACAAGGAAAGTACCCAAATGGCCTATGAATGCTGTGTCTATAAGAGAAGCAATGGGATCAGCAGCAACAGCCAGTGCAGATGGGAATGCAATCCCTAGTATCTCCTTACCAAGGGAATCCATCTTGAAAACAAGCCTACATTCACATTGATAAGAACCAAGTATTAGTATTTCGTAAAATTACATTAATTTCTTCTCTCGAGCACCATATATACCCCCCACAAATGGACAGGAAAAGGAAAAAAAAAAAAAAACAATAAAATAAGACACCGGAGGATCTGTTGTGATATAATATATCATGTCATATATTTTTAGTCAGCATGACGCTGCTACTCCAAGAAACTGGGATGATAAGTTAACAACATATAGGTACCTTGCATCTTTGAAGAAAACTGAGAGAGGCAGATTCCACATGTTCTTGGGTGCAATATTTGAGTTACCATTCTCGTCCATTATATCCTAAATCTCAGATAAGAACTGAATTAAGAAGAGGATGATGCAAGGTAAAGTCCCTTCAGGATGAGGCAATTCTCAACAATCTTTCAAGTTTTTTGAGATTGAGGATGTTAAGTGTTTTGTACTATCCAAATAAAGAAGAAACATGTATGATACTGATCACAGTGCAGGAAACACAAGTTCGGCTCTAATAGCACAATTCAACTAGACAATGTGGTACCTTTCTAGCATTGAAAGATGACAAGGGCAAATGATGTATTTATAGTAGTCATTGCAGATATCGAAGTGCCAGGTGTTGCAGATATAAGTGTGTAGTGAGTGATAAAGTAACAGACAACAGTAGCACAAATATTGTCTTTTTCATGCTTATAGTCGAACCTTCCTCACATACGTTAAAAGATGGGTAGATATAACTTCGAAGAACGTGACAAAAAGTAATGCAAGAACCGTCCCCTGTTGCAGATACCCCTGATAGCTTCACAACAGATTCTATACTCTAGTATAAACAGGACAAGAATGTGTACTGCATCTTATATCTGAAATATTTAATATGATCTACTGAATTTTTTTGTGCTCCTTCTCACATCATTAATTTTTTTTTTTTTATCCCTATTATTTTTATTCTTTTCTAATTTTATCAGGAAAACTAAATTTTTCAAATTTTTAAATTTTCAGATATTATCATAAACTAGATGTAAAAATCATATTTTTGAAAAAATCAAAATCCCCGGTCAAATAAAAAGACTGTATAAAAGAATGACCTAAAAAATAATGGTAATTGTTCACAATAAATAATCTCGTTATGTACCTGCCCCTTCCTTGGACCGCAGATCCCAATACTTCATTTATAAACATAAAATAAAATAGTAACTTGATTCATAATGCATTAAATGCACCCCGTCACCTAAAATCATCACTCCAGTATCAAACACAGTTCCGGTAGGACTCTTTTTATCGGGACTGCACCACATACGTAACTCCGGCACTCACTGTATAACACTTCTCAAATGCACATACAAGAGGTTGAACCTCTTATTCCCAAGACATTAACTCCAGAAACTGGCCTCCTTCCTTCCTTCTCACTTGCGAATATCTTTCCCTTAAACATTCACACCTGTCTCTTACCGAGGCATTGATCCTCTATACCAGGAACCCTAAGCTAACAAGTAAACTCATGAAATCCGGCATGCGAATGGAGAATGTTATTACCCTCGTTGCAATTGAAAACAAAGTTAGAGTAACAAACTTTGATCTCCAATGGGGTGTAATGAACCCTGTTACAAAAATACAAAACTATTAATTAGCTTAAACTTTTGAATTAAAATAATAAACAGCCGGTACAAGTGATCATTACTTCGATCCTTATTGCAAGAACATAAATAGTTAAATTAGGAATTTTAATGATTTAATTATGAGTTTAAGAAATAATTTCATAATTGACGTCGAATAAATATGAGAAGACTTAAATAATTATTATAATGGCTTAACAACGTTGAAAGTCGCTTTCTGACGAAAAGGGCAGATAACGGTTCTATTTCACGATATAAACGTGTACCGATGATGTACCCCGAAAAATTATATTAAGTACATACATATTCCTAGAAAATACCTAAGTTGAGTAAACCGAGTTTTAAGTCATAATTATGAGTATTGATGTCAGAACTAATACCGGCTCTGTGTAAAACGCGTACCGGCAAAGTGTTATGAAAAATAATATTTAAAATATGACAAATCCTAGAAAAATGGCTAGGTTCATAATATGAAGTTTGAGGTTAAAATGATTAGCGGAGCTATTAGTGTTAATACCGACGGATTAAACTTAACGAGGCTAGAAATACTAAATGGCACACTTTTCTAGGTCAGTTTTTCATCTCTTCTACATGAGTTTATGATGCTCTTGGCTGCACCACCTTGTCTCCACCTTCCCTCTCCATAGAAACCTTCAAGACACCACCTTTCCTCTTGATTTCTTCACAAAAACTACATGTGTGAGTGTGCATAGGCCTTGGCCTTTCGGCAACCTAAGGATGTATAATAAAATGAGAAAGAAAATTTAAAAAAATAAATGTTGAATTAAGCCTTGTTTGGCCGAACCTACCTAGTGTGGGTGAGGAACTTTGGTGCTTTTCGTATTCCGATGGAATTGATGTGTACTGATGATTGTACATGATTTTGTAGGTTGCCGTATGTTGAATTGAACCCCGAACCGTGAGTCGGTGGATTGCCCTTGGTTCTGGACCAAGTGAGATTGAGGTAAGTGATTGGAATCATGTTGTATAATTGACAATTGCATGTATTCATATGAGTTTTAAGTAATTGGGAATGCCCTCTGTGTAAGCATTCTGTTGAGTAGCGAGCTCGGAGAGTATATTCTGCGATTTAGTGTGACACCCTCCCTTGTATGCATCCAAGGGAGATGCCTGCTAAAACCGATTATAGTAGCAATGTTAACGTATACAATTATGAAAATGTATTTTGAAGTCACAAAAAAAATCTTGTCTTGAAATCTGGTCTCATATAGGAAACAACTAGTAAATTAGAAAAACTCTTGATGCTGAAATCGTAAAATTTCCAGAAAACCTGTCTGTCTTGCAAAAATCAAGTGAAGAGGCTCATTGAGGTAACCTATTGGTACTGGGGCTTGTTCCCTTTGTGTGTTCCACCATACCCGTTGAGGGTGATGGTAGGAAATGTATATGAGTAGTGTAGAATAACATGAGCTTGCATGTAGTATTTATAAGGGTACTTCGGTACCGAGTCTCTGGCCAGTAGACAGTTTTTGCCTTCGGGCATTACGAACTTCCACTGGATAGGTCTCCGAGAGGTATTTCCAGTTGACCTAGGGTCGTGGTGTGTGATCCGGATAGGAGCACACTAGGAATGTCTCAGGTGTATATGGATGGAAGGGGTACCTTGGTTGGATGTTCTAGGAACACGCCTTGGATGAGACCCATAGGCTTATATATGCCGAGGACGTTGCGTGGTATTGGTAGCTACCATCCCGCTTCGTCGTATTTTGTATTCATATATTCCCCAGTTTCTCTAAATCCCATGCTTTATCCCGTTTTGAAAGATGTTGTTTTATATTATTTATATGCATCGAAGTGAGCCATTAGGCGGAGTTTTCTCCAGAACCTCTGGGTTACTGAGATATATTCGTATATCTCACCCCGTCTTGGGGACTTTATTTCAGGAGGTAGCAGTGGCACAGGAGCGGCGGGCAAGAAGCCCGTAGGATGAGTCGTTGGAGGACTTATTAGTGTTTTGCATTTTGATGGCCGTTGGGCCTAGGCTATATTTAGATCATGAATATTGTATATGATTAGGAGTATGGTCATTAGTTGTTCATGATGTATATTTTGTCTAAGGATATTCTTGAGCACCATGTTATTTTGGAAGTATTATCTTGTATATTTTAAAGAGGAATTGTAATATGTTCATTGAAGTTGTAAGTTGTACATGAATTGATGTAGTCATGAAGCATGTGTAATATGATGAAAGGGCTTTAGGCCTATTTTAGGTTTATTATGATATGTATGTTTAGAAAATGCATGTAAATGGACATTGGTGATTTAAATAAGTTAAGCATTTGTAAAGTGAGCAATATGGTATAAATAGTGTAATAACTATAAACTGAGTGGGGTTGTAAGTGCCCCAACGTATTGTTGGTCCTTGTGTGTGCCACCCATTGGTTATTAGGTATATTTGAGGCCTTAGATCGCAGTTTCAATTTGGGAATTTTTGCAAAAACAAAGGAAACTCTGGTGAATTTTTTGTAGAATTGGCAGATTTTAGGCGAACTTCGGGAGAGCATATCTCCCTCCACAGAGGTCCGATAGGGACGTGCCATACGCCATTTCGAAGCTTGAGATGTCCTCTAGCTTGTGGTAAAATGTAAGAGAGTTCTGGGTTGAAAACCTTCCTTGAGAAGGCAGAGAGTACAGACTTCCCAATTGCTTCCTGCACTTGTGGTAGTTCTAGACCGGTTTTGGGAAATTAATTCCCGCTTCATTTATTAGTAAAATTAAGTGTATGATATATCAAATTGAATTTTGAGGTGTCTAATTTTTGGTATAAAAATTTGAGAGCAATTGGTTGAGTGGTTTTGCTGCAGTAATTCGTGGAGTGAGGGATGTTTGGAGCTGTTTTGGGGTTGGCTGGCAGCTTTGCTTGTCCAACTTCAAACGGCGATATCCGAAGCAAAAGAGATCTAAATGACTCGTGTGATGGCTCATTAGAAAGGTAATTAAGTCCCGTAAAAGATAATAAAAGATTACATGAACACGAAGAAAGTTGTGAGGATATAAATAAATATACCGAACCATGTTCAGATGAGTAGAAAACGTAAAGTTGAGAAATTGGCTAAGTGGGCTTATGGGTGTTAGTATATGGGTGTCCTAGAGATAATATTTTGATTAAATAAGGACATAAGATGTAGACCTTTATTGTCGTAAATAAATAATAAGCGCTTTTTATCCTGTTTCATATGATGTCTCGATATTATTGTTAATATTATATGAACAAACTGGATAAACCCCTTGGAATAGAACAGGTATCTCTTAAGTATCTGTGATGAGATCACGATCATGAGGATTCAAGGATACCACACGTTTATTCCTAATTTTATGTTCCTAGTCTAGAGACACTGGGAATGGGGATCAGTGATCTTGGGTAAGACTAGCACGACTTATCTACTTGTATATGGATACAAGGTAAAGACCTCATGTGCTACAGATATGGAGATGTCTTAGCTAAAGTTGTGGGTGACCTATAAGAGTATAGCTCGCACTGAACAGACCCACAAAGAGATTCTATGAGGAAATCTCATAGATAGTATCATTAGAGTAGTCTCTTTATATTTAGGTATGTCTTTGCTTAGACCAGAAGTTATTACCTAGACTGTGTTCTAGAAGGCATGCTTTGATTGTATACCTCGTCTGCCTGAAACATGGAGACTCATAGGTATACTGTTGGGTTTGTCCTGAAAAAGCATAGGGCTAGGGTGATAAGTTAAAGGAATTCGTCAAATCTCTGTGAGAGATTAGGTTATCTGTAAACCGGAGAAATCAGGATGACATTTACAGGGACTCAGGAATCTATGCATAGTAAAAGAGATCATGAGATGATCTACCTTTAGAGTCAGTAAATTGAAGATTCCCTATTTCGAATAAAGCTTACCCTAAACCGTAAGAGTTGATACATTTTCTTACTCTAGGTTAATAGGAAGGTAACCGTGACGAAGGGAAATACATACGGTAACCAAATATGTGTATTAGGATAATCAAGTAATTAATCTGACTAGCTCTAGGGCAACAAAGCATTGCTAGTGCTCTGTGTTGTCATTAAATGGATTGTGGGCTTGTTGTGCCCGAGCCCATTTATGTCAGAGGCTAAGTTGGACCTAATGGGTCACACACTAACACCTTGTAGTCATGATGATCTAGCTTTAAAGGTATTGGGCCTAATCATGGTTGTTAGCCCAAGAAGCTGTTTGGAAGCGCACCCAAAGGGAAGAGGGCGCATAGATCATGTAATAGGCTTGGATGGTCCAAGACATTATTAATTAATTTAATTAGTTAAATTAATTATCAAAAATTTGAATTTTGAATTTTGAATTTTGAATTTGAATTTTGAATTTGAAATTTGAAATTTGAAATTTTAAATTTGAGTTTTGAAATTGGATTTTGAAATTTGAATTTTGAATTTGAAATTTGAATTATGAATTTGAATTTTGAAGTTAAATGTTTGAGCGTTTGAATTCAAGTGTTTGAATTCGAATTTGAATTGGCTATGAAAAGTTGTTTCATAATAAAAGGATAAGATGAGATCTTGTTGGAACAAATCCCCTGCATGAAAAGAAGATATTTGATCTCATCCAATAAGGATATGGTGCGCCACTTTGGTTGGTGATGAGTGTTATCTTGTCAACTAAATGTGCTCCAATTCAGATTTGGTTGGTTGAGAGAATCAGTGAGTGAGTTGGTTCACACTTGAATGCAACTACTCAAATGTATCTGGACTCATTATGGGATTGAGTGGGGCGCACAATGAGAGTGGTCATGTGATGAATATTAGGTCAGAATCTTAATAAAATAAGGAACTAATCTCATAAGGATTCAAAGGAATTGTTGTTGGCAATTTTGAATTGCAACAACTCCTTTATTTCCTCCAAGTGTGCGCATACCTAGAGGAAGTTTTAAGTTTTGAAATTCCTCTCATTCTCTCTACACTCTCTTATGCGCACAAGGGGAGGATTCCTCATTAGGATTTTCACATGAACACCTAGCCTATTCTCCTCACTCCTTGCACCACTCTTGTGAAGTTTTCATGTTGAAGACTTCATTCTTCTAAACACAAAACCTAGCCTCCATCTTCACCTATTGAGTGCATAACAATCCTCTCTGTGGTGGTCATCTGGTGGCTTTCAAGAAGGATTTCTTGCATCTTGACGTGGATGGTGTGGGTCAACGTTAGAGGGTTTGAACCCTTCAAACCTGACAGTGATCTCCCTGATGATCAGATCATAAACAAGGTAACATCATGTTGTCTTAAAGCATGAGAATTGTTTGCATGTGTGTTTCTGCAAGGAAAAAGTTTTATTTTTCCCTCTCACATGCTTCGGCCTTCAAGGCCAGTTTACTTTCAAGTGGTATCAGAGCCCGGTTGCTTTACCATCGGCGGGTGATGGTACCTTGTTTGTGAAAATAGTTTTTCATGGTAAAAAATTCTTTAAAGTTGTTAAAGATTAATTCTTTGCATGTGGATTGTCTTTTTATGAACATGTTTAATTTGATTATGGTGTTCATATATCTACATGCACTCATGGTTTTGTTTATTTTGATTCTTTGTGAAAGTTTACAAAATAAACATCTTTTAGAAAGGAATATTGTTTGGCCATGATGTGAATGTTCAAATGCGTTATTTTCTCCATGATTTTATTTTTAAAATGCATGAAGTGTTCATGGCATATCTCGACAAAATGAATAAAATTAGGGTTCTTGATTTTGTTCATTTTGATCTTGATGATTTTGTGTTGTTTGTTAGATGAATTTTTCATGAACATAGCATAAATTTTTTGATAAAATCTTCGTACATGATGATGTATGGTTCGGCCATATGAGTTATGGTTGAAATTGAATGGCTCAATTTTTGTATTCTTTGAGAAAGATTTGACAAAGATTTGAATTATGCATAAAGATGCAAAATTCGACCATTTGGAGAAAATTGGAAAAATTTTAAATTTTGATTTTGATTTTGATGTTTAATTGTTAAATATCAAAATATATGTGAAAACATGTTATGAGATAATATGATGTTTTGTGCTTGCAAGTTGTTGAATCTTTCAGGTGCAAAAAGGAAGGGGATGGTCATGGTGCCCGATTTGAATTTCAAATTTTAAATTAATGTGTAATTTTCTCTATTTTTAATTAGAGTTCTAATTTGAATTTCAAATTTTGTAATTTTAAATTTGTCCCTCCAAAGATGTTTTAGAGTTTCTTTAATTATATGTAATGAGAGAATTAGGCTAGTGGCGTATAGACGACAAGCAGTCGTTGCTTGAGAAGCAAGATGGACAAATGCGTTAGCACCATGACTGTCTCAAATAAAATGTTTATTTGCTTGTATGCTTAGAACGTCTAGTATGCATGAATTGGACAAGCCACGTTTGTATGATATATTATGTTCGTCCAATTGCGACTAGTGTAAACCAATAGATGTTTGACATAGGTTACGACTAGCATGATAACATACAACACGCGTTTGATGAGACTTAATAAAACCTAAATAAAAGGAGCCCTTAAAAGGAATAAATTATTAAGCGTATGATTACCTCCCACCAACAATACTACTCAAACTTCCTCTACATAGTGATGCTCCATAACTCAGTTGGGACCCACTGTTTCGTTGAGCTAGAGTAGTGTTAGAAGTGTGAGACACTTGGGGTGCTGGTTAATGCTTAACTGAGGCATAAGTTGCAGGCTTAGCTGGGTTTATGTGCTTAGAATAATGATGCTAGGTTGGTTGCATGAGATGCACCACTAAGTGACAAATAGTTGTCATCCTAATGTTAAGAGAGGGTATGAGATACTGTTGATAAGGATCAACCCATTATTTAAATTAATCTTGCGGTCTCAGACGGAGATTAAAATAAATAATCGCATTCTTAATCCCACTAAGGTAAAATCTAAAAGTAGATTAACCCTAAGTCAAATGGTAAGGGTCATTGACTTAGATAAAATAGTGGGAGGGGAAAATTATTTAAAGTCTTTAATAATTTGTTTTTAACTACATGTCCATATATTAATTAAATCATCTTTACATCTTTTTCAGTTTTTAGTATGACTAATCCACTGTCACTGTGTTCGATACTCGATACGAATAAACTGACCGGTTCAAATTTTATGGACTGGTATCGGAACTTAAGAATTGTTCTTAAGACCGAAAAGATAGCTTATGTCCTTGACACCGCTTTACCTATTGCGCCATAGGAAAGGGAAGATGGGTTCGCGGAATTTGATTTCGAGGCCCACAAGCAACAAATAGATGATAATGTGTTGGCTTGTTGCATCATGCTGGCATCCATGTTGCCTGAACTGCGTAAACAGCACGAGCATATGGATGCCCCTCTATTATCCTAGATCTCAGGGAGTTGTATGATATTAAAGGCAGACATGAGAGGTATGAGACCTTTAGGGAATTGTTCCTGTGCAAGATGACTGAAGGCATGTGTTTTAACCGCCATGTACTGAAGATGATGGCACTCATTGAGAAGCTAGAGAGTCTAGGGTTCACAATGGATGCTGAATTAATTAATGACTTAGTCTTATCATCACTTCCTCCTTCCTTCAGTGAATTCATAATGAATCACAACATGCATAGGATGCTTGTGAGCTTGCCAGAGTTGTTAAGGATGTTAACAACTGCTGAAATGTCTATCAAGAAGGATGAGACACAAGCTCTTCTGATTGGTGGGCCTGAAAGGGCCAAGGGTAAGGGCAAGGAGCCTGCAAAAGGCAACTCCCTTAAGCCCAAAGGAAAACCCAATAAGAAAAAGGGCAAAGAGAAAGGTAAGGGTGCACCCAAGGACAAAAGTGATGTTGTGTGCTTCCATTGTGGCAAAAATGGCCATTGGAAGAGGAATTGTTATGACTACATGAAGAGTGTGAAGGAGCATGGTGATGCTTCTACCTCAGGTATTCACATGATTGAGATGAATTATTCTTGTGCTAATCCGACTTCATAGGTTTAGGAACTATTCCTTGCAGTTTAGGAACCAAGGTCCATACCTTGTTTTGATACATCGAACCCATTTCAGATTCCATGGCTTCAAGCCATCTAGAGGAGTCAACATCCTTGACTGCCTCTTCGTAGTTACTTGGTTCATCATCCTCAACATTTTGCTGATTCTCAATCACAAACCCATACCTCTTAGGTGGATGGATGACCCTCGTAGACCTACAGAGTTGTGTGTTTACTTCTCCAATGGAGAACGTCGCCTGCGGAGCAGACTTGGGTTCCTCAATCTGTTCTTGTGGTTCTTGAACTTCTTCAAGATCAATCTTACTCCCACTGCCTCCTTGAGAGATCAAATCCTTCTCAAGGAACTCAGCATTATTTAACATAAACACCTTGTGTTCATTCATGAAGTAGAAGTAGTATCCCTTAGTACCTTTGGGATACCCCACAAATAGACATTTAGTACTCTTAGAACTAAGTTTGTCTGATGTCAATGCTTTGACATAAGCTGGCGATCCCAATACCCTGAGGTAACTCAAGTTGGGTCTCTTACCATTCTATATCTCATATGGTGTGGTCTGAACAGATTTAGATGGTACCCTATTTAGAAGGTGTGCCGTTGTGTCTAAGGCATATCCCCAAAATGATTTTGGAAGTTGAGTCTCACTCACCATAGACCTAGCCATGTCTAACAAGGACCTGTTTCTCCTTTCGGAGACACCATTTTGGTGTGGTGTGTAAAGTGCAGTAAACTGCGAGGGAATTCCATTTTCTCTCAGATAATCCCGAAACTCATGGCTCAGATATTCACCATCACGATCTGATCGCAATGACTTAACCATCTTGCCATATTGTTTCTCTATTTCATCAGTAAATGAAATAGGAGTATCCTCCTCTAGCCTCGATAGACATTGGACCATATACATCACAGTGAATGAGTTCTAATAACTCACTAGCCCTATGAATCCCAAGCCCTTTGGACTTTTGACGAATCATTTTCCCAGCTAGACAAGATTCACATTTTCCATAGGATTCGAAATCCTTGGAGTCTAGTTATCCATCTCTATGTATCCTAGACAATCTTGTTTCATTTATGTGCCCTATTCTATAGTTCCAAAGATAGGATTGATTATCTATCCTAGGTCATTTCACATCTACATTGAGCACTTCAATTCCCATTTCCAAAACATACAAGCCATTTATTAAAGAAGCGTACCAAAACAATATCATTCAAAATGATAGAAAATGTACCATCCTTAATAGTGAAAGCAAAACCATCTTGTTCTAAACAATAAATAATGTTTTTAGAAATGCCGGGAACGTAAAGACAATCATTCAAATGCAATAAGGTGCCCATAGGCTAATGAGGTCAGTATCTCCACCAGCATGAGAAGCAACTCTTGCTTCATCACCTGCGCGGAGGTCCACCTCGTTCTTCTCCAATCTTCTAGGGCTTTTAAGCACCTGCAACACATTGCAGATTATAAGAACCACAACCGGTATCCAATATCTATGAAGTCAGATTAGCACAAGAATAGTTTATCTCAATCATGTGAATACCTGAGGTAGAAGCATCACATGCTCCTTCACACTCTTCAGGTAGTCTGGACAATTCCTCTTCCAATGGCCATTTTTGCCACAATGGAAGCACACAACATTGCTTTTGTCCTTGGGTGCAGTCTTGCCTTTCTCTTTGCCCCTTTTCTTATTGGTTTTTCCTTTGGGCTTAAGGGAGTTTCCTTTTGCAGGCTCCTTGCCCTTACCCTTGGCCCTTTCAGGCCCACCAATCAGAAAAGCTTGTGTCTCATCCTTCTTGATAGACATTTCAGCAGTTGTTAACATCCTTAACAACTCTGGCAAGCTCACAAGAATCCCAAGCATGTTGTAATTCATTATGAATTCACTGAAGGAAGGAGGAAGTGATGATAGAACTAACTCATTAATTAATTCAGCATCTATTGTGAACCCTAGACCCTCTAGCTTCTCAATGAGTGCCATCATCTTTAGTACATGGAAGTTAAAACACATCCTTTCAGTCATCTTGCACAGGAACAATTCCCTAAATGTTTCATACCTCTCATGTCTGCCTTTAATATCACACAACTCCCTGAGATGTAGGATAATAAAGGGGGCATCCATATGCTCGTGCTGTTTACGCAGTTCAGGCGACATGGATGCCAGCATGATGCAACAAGCCAACACATTATCATATATGTGTTGCTTGTGGGCCTCGAAATCAAATTCCGCGAACCCATCTTCCCCTTCCTTAGGCGCAATAGGTAAAGCAGTGTCAAGTACATAAACTATCTTTTCGGTCTTAAGAACAATTCTTAAGTTCTGATACCAGTCCATAAAATTTGAACCGGTCAGTTTATTCGTATCGAGTATTGAGCACAGTGACAGTGGATTACTCATACTAAAAACTGAAAAAGTTGTAAAGATGATTTAATTAATATATAGTTATGTAGTTAAAAACAAATTATTAAATACTTTAAATAATTTGCCCCTCCCACTATTTTATCTAAGTCAATGACCCTTACCATTTGACTTAGGGTTAATCTACTTTTAGATTTTACCTTAGTGGGATTAAGAGTGCGATTATTTATTTTAACCCTCATCTGAGATTGCAAGATTAATTTAAATAATGGGTTGATCTTTATCAACAGTATCTCATACCCTCTCTTAACATTAGGTTGACAACTCTTTGTCAATTAGTGGTGCATCTCATGCAACCAACCTAGCACCATTACCCTAAGCACATAAGCCTGACTGAGCCTGCAACTTATGCCTCATTTAAGCATTAACCAGCACCCCAAGTGTCTCACACTTCTAACACTACTTTAACTCAACGAAACAGTGGGTCCCAACTGAGTTGTGGAGCATCACTATGTAGAGAAGGTTTGAGTAGTATTGGTGGTGGGAGGTAATCATACGCTTAATAATTTATTCCTTTTAAGGGTTCTTTTTATTTAGGGTTTATTAAGTCTCATCAAACACGTGTTGTATGTTATCATGCTAGTCGTAACCTATGTCAAACATCTATCGGTTTACACTAGTAGCAATTGGACGAACATAATAAAGCATACAAACACGGTTTATCCAATTCATGCATACTAGAAGTTCTAAGCATACAAGCAAATAAACATTTTATTTGAGACAGTCATGGTGCTCGCGCATTTGTCCATCTTGCTTCTCAAGCAACGGTTGCTTCTCAAACAGTGGTTGCCATGAGTGCATGTAGATATATGAACACCATAATCATATTAAACATGTTCATAAAAAGACAATCTACATGCAAAGAATTAATCTTTTTACAACTTTAAAGAACTTTTGACCGTGAAAAGTAATTTTCACAAACAAGGTACCATAACCCGCCGATGGTAAAGCAACCGAGCTCTGATACCACTTGAAAGTAAACTGCCCTTGAAGGCTGAAGCATGTGAGAGGGAAAGACAAAAAAATTTCCTTGCGGAAACACATGTCTACAAATCTCATGCTTTAAGACAACATGATGTTACCTTGTTTATGATCCGATCACCAGGGAGATCAGTGTCAGGTTTGAAGGGTTCAAACCCTCTAACGTTGATCCACACCACCCAAGTCAAGATGCAAGAACACCTTATTGAAAGCCACCAGATGACCACCATAGAGAGGCTTGCTATGCGCTCAATAGATGAAGGTGGAGGCTAGGTTTATGTGTTTAGAAGAGTGAAGTCATCAAATTAAAACTTCGCAAGAGTGGTGTAAGGAGTGAGTAGAATTGGCTAGGTTTTTGTGAAAAACCCTAAGGAGGAATTCTCCCCTTGTGCGCATAAGAGAGTAGAGAAAGAATGTGAGGATTTTCAAAACATAAAAAAACCTTTAGGTGTGCGCAAACTCGAAGGAAATAAAGGAGTTGTTGCAATTCAAAATTGCCAACAACCTCCCCTTTAAATTCTTATGAGATTAGCTCCTTATCCAATTAAGATTCTGACCTAATGCTCATCACATGACCACTCTCATTGTGCGCCTCACTCAGTCCCATAATGAGTCCAGATACGTTGAGTAGTTGCATTCAAATTTGAACCAACTCACTCACTGATTCTCTCAACCAACCAAATCTGAATTGGAGCACATTTAGTTGACAAGTTGACACTCATCACCAACCAAAGTGGCGCACCATATCCCTTTTGGATGAGATCAAATATCTTCTCTTGATGCAGGGGATTTGTTCCAACAAGATCTCAACTTATCCTTTTGTTATGAAATAAGTTTCATAGCCAATTCAAATTCAAATTCAAACACTTGAATTCAAACGTTCAAACATTTAAGTTCAAAATTCAAATTTCAAATTCAAAATTCAAATTTCAAATTTCAAATTCAAAATTCAAATTTCAAATTTCAAATTCAATATTCAAAATTCAAATTCAAAATTTCAAATTTCAAAATTCAAATACAAAATTTCAAATTTCAAATTCAAATTCAAAATTCAAAATTCAAAATTCAAATTCAAAATTCAAAATTCAAAATTCAAATTCAAAATTCAAATGTTTGATAATTAATTTAACAAATTAAATTAATTAGTAATGTCTTGAACCATCCAAGCCTATTACATGATCCATGCCCTCTTCCCAATACCTTTAATGCTAGATCATCATGACTATAAGGTGTTAATGTGTGACCCATTAGGTCCAACATAGCCTCTGGCATAAATGGGCTCGGGCCCAACAAGCCCATAACCCTTTTAATGACAACACAGAGCACTAGCAATGCTTTGTTGCCCCAGAGCTAATTAGAATAATGACTTGATCATCCTATTACACATATTTGGTTACCGTATGTATTTCCCTTCGTCTCCGTTATCTTCCCATTAACATAGGGTAAGGAAATGTATCAACCCTTGCGATTTAGGGTAAGCTTTATTCGAAATAGGGAATATTCAATTTACTGACTCTAAAGGCAGATCATCTCATGATCTCTTTTACTATGCATAGATTCCCGAGTCCCTGTAAATGTCATCCCGATTTCTCCGGTTTACAAATAACCTAATCTCTCACAGAGATTTGACGAATTCCTTCAGCTTATCATCCTAGCCCTGTGCTCTTTCAGGACAAGCCCAACAATATACCTATGAGTCTCCATGTTTCAGGCAGACGAGGTATACAATCAAAGCATGCCATCTAGAACAAAGTCTAGGTAATAACTTCTGGTATAAGGAAAGACATACCCAAATATAAAGAGACTACTCTAATGATACTATCTATGTGATTTCCTCATAGAGTCTCTTTGTGGGTTTGTTCAGTGCGAGCTATACCCCTATAGGTCCACCCACGACTTTAGCTAAGACATCTTCATATCTGTAGCACTTCAGGTCTTTACCTTGTATCCATATACAAGTAGATAAGTCGTGCTAGTCTTACCTGAGATCACTGATCCTTATTCTCAATGTCTCTAGACTAGGAACATAAAATTAGGAAAAAACGTGCGGTATCCTTGAATCCTCATGATCGTGATCTCATCACAGATACTCAAGAGATACCTATTCTATTCCAAGGGGTTTATCCAGTTTGTTCATAAAATATTAACAATAATATCGAGACATAATATGAAACTGGATAAAGAGTGCTTTTATTCATTTGCAACAAAAAGTTCTACATCCAGTGTCCTTTATTTAATCAAAAGATTGTCTCTAGGACACCCATATACTAACACATAATCATAACAAATGTAAAGCAATTTCAGCCTCCCAAACTTGTCATCATAAACAACACATATCAGCTAAGCTCCGGCCTCCTGCCGCTAGAGGTCTCAACACTCAGAAATGGTGCTCCTCTCACACTCACTCACCACAGCCACCAACACTCAGAAATGGTGCTCCTCTCACACTCACAATGATTCCTCTCACCCACACAAGGTATTTTGTGAAGAGAAATGGAAGAAAAAAGGTCACAAGGCTCACAAAAATGGAGGAGAAGAGAAGGTGAAAAGCTTGCAAGGCAACCAACTTCAGAGTGGACATGTGCCCTCCTATTTAAAGGGGTATCAATTTTAATCGCACTGTATTGGCGCTAATTTCTACGCTTAGCATTTTAATCCCAAATTCAGCATTCTGAACCTACTCATTTTTTAATATTTGTCATATTTTTATTTTATTTTTCGCAGCACTTTTTCGGTACGTGCTTTTCTATAGCCAGTATCAGTTCTGACACCAGTTCTCATTATTTTGACTTGAAACTTGTTTTCCAAGTCCTATATATTATTCTAGGAATATTCATGCAATTAATATAATTTTCCAGGATACTTTATCGGTACGCATTTATACCGAGGAGCAGATCCTGTATCTGCACTTTTCGTTCGAAAAGCGACTTTCAGCATTCTTAATCACTCACCATAATTATTTAATCATTCTCATAATTATTAGGGTCAATTATGGAATTATTTCCTAATTCTCATATTTAATTAATTAATTTCCTTATTTAACAGTGTGGGTTCTTATAACAATCATATTAAAACCCACCTTTTTAGTTTCCATTTTTCTTTAATTTCCGTTTCTCCTTAGTTTCACTTTTATTTAGTTCCCATTTTTATTTGGTTTCCATTTTTATTTGATTCTCGTTTTTATTTAGTTCTTATTTCTTTTAGTTTTTATTTCATTTAGTTTCCATTTTCATTTGTTATCCATTTTTTTATTTTTATAACTGAGCGATTAAGTTTCTTACAAACTCCTTGAGAGATGACTCAGGTTGACGCTTTACTACAAAATTTTTATAAACCTGATTTAATTAATTTTCTCAAGTTCAACAGCTCGTGTCACAGTGTCCGAGACGTCATCACTCACATGAACTACATCGTAGTCAACCTCATTTTCTAGTTGATTTTGAGGCTAATTTACCTCTTCTAATACAAGATCCAATGGAAGATGTGAATGCGGAGGTTGTTGGCTGTTACTTCTTGTACGAACTACCATTGTTGGTCGTGATTGTGGGAATAATGAGTTTAACGCTTTCCCACCGACGACGCCAATGTTCTGTCTTAGAGACAGAGATGTCTAGCCTAGTGGGCTAGTAGATTACTTTTGGATCTAGGTGGCCTTTCCAAGGTATCTATGGATTAGATGCCCTTGAATCAAGCAAATTATTGAGCACAGAAGAACAATAAACGACTTTGCTAAAGGGGTGTGTGTGTGCACAATGGCAGTACAACAATAAGAGAGAGAGAGAGAGAGAGAGAGAGAGCATATGTATTGTTGTCCGTTTAGCAACTGCACTAGTCATACAAGTAATAAAAATGATAAGTAAAGATCGTTCCCACGAGGAATTGTGTCAAGCACTGATTATCCACTTGTTATTGATTTGAGTCAACCAAAAAGATTTGATTTGCATGAGTTTCTTGTCACTAGAAATGTAATTGCATAAAATAAGATAAGTTTAAAACACAAAGATATGAACATAATTTAAAACAGTAGTCAGATATCAATCTCCCTTAAGTATGAATTTATGAATGAGTCAATTTCCATCATGACTTCTCTATCATGTGATGTTAATCAACCTTTTACTTATCATCAAGATGTAATGTCTTACTACCTTGATGGGTACATTAATCAGAAACCCCAATGTCTTGGTGATTCCTTTCATAATACTTGCATTAATTACTAAGGTCTTAAGATTACATTAATATTATAGCATCAATGTCTTGATTGCTATAATACTAATGATGAAGTAGTCAACTTCAAAACAATGCAAACATGTCTGTTCTACATCATTTCATAAACAAGAA
The DNA here is from genome assembly GCA_032173675.1 of Gastrolobium villosum. Taxonomy (NCBI): domain Eukaryota; kingdom Viridiplantae; phylum Streptophyta; class Magnoliopsida; order Fabales; family Fabaceae; genus Gastrolobium; species Gastrolobium villosum. The sequence continues at coordinate 116,899 of JAVKPL010014077.1, forward strand.
CGATTGATCAAGACAACTTCATACAAGTCACATAATAGGAAAACATAACTTCACATTAATTATTCATAAATACACACTTGAGTTCCATTGAATCAGACTACAAAGGACTCTACTCAGACATAATGAAAGTAAATACAAGGGAAGAAGAAAGAACAAGCTCCATTGTCATGGTAGTGGATCTTCAATCTTCAATTGCAATGCTACACTACTCCTAAGAATTATTGTGTAAAAGGGAGAATTCAGATCCTAAGATCAGATATAAGAGAGGAGAGTAAAAAATTGGGAGAGAGAAAAACTATCTAGATTCATCCTTTTTTTCAGGCCTTTTGCCATTTATAGTGTTACATTTCTGCTGAAAAATAATGTGGACGCTAAAACGGTAAGAAATGGGCGTTTTAGCGTCCGGCTTGATGCGTGACCAACTGCTTTCAACTGACTTGGGCGCTAAAACGGTCTGAATGAGCATTTTAGCGTTCATGGTTGATAACCTCCCAACTGCTTCCAGCTGACTCCAACGCTAAAATGTTTGATTTGAACGTTTTAGCGTTTCAGAACAGAGAGGAATTGCACATTCGAGCGCTAAAACGCTCAGTGTAAGCGTTTTAGCGCCGAGCTCCAGAAGCTTAATTCTGATTTGCAGCAGCGCGCTAAAACGGTCTATGTGGACGTTTTAGCGCTCAACACCAGCAACTTTCTCCTTTGAACTGCAGCAGCGCGCTAAAACGGTCAGTGTGGCCATTTTAGCGCTCAACACTTGGGCAATTTTTCTCCTCCAGAATCTTCTTCCTTCTTTTGATGCTTTTTGGGCTTCCTTTCCCTGCAAGACAATGTAGATTTTCACAAAGCTCTCAGAACTTGCAATTCAGGAAATACTAAGACATTAACCTCCTTATTCAACCAATTATTCATACAAATTAATCCTAATTTGTGCTGAAAAACCTGATGAACCAGGGGTTTATCAAAATTCCCAGATTTGGACATTGTTGTCCTCAGTAATGCAATTGCAACAAAGAGGGATTCCAGATTCTTACAAATGAAACTCATGAGGATAGACTGAATTCAACAAGGGATCACATTGATATAACTTACAACCATGCAATCTCTTATTTCTCATGACTTGCACAACATCCTGTATGCTTTTCAACAGATTAGTACAGATAACATAAGAGACTCTCAAACAACACACCCCCTCACTAGGATCTTCTCAAAAATTGTGAGAATTTAACTCTCTTACACACTAGTGTTTAGGGATCAACATGTCACTCATTCTTCACCACACTCAAACTTCCATAGGCTTGCCCCTATTCTCATTATACATGGCATAAATGATCTATAAGGCAGATCAAAAAGGTCTTAACATGGTTAGCAATGAGGCTTGGTGTATGGCTTGACTAGAGGTAAGGCTTTCTGTGGCAAGAAAAGTTTAGACCAAATGAATCAGATTCAGATAAGGGGGAATCACACTAATTGTCATTTCCTTCTTAATTCCCCAATCTTTCTTCCTTTTCATTCTTTGACTTTCTTCCTCCTTTTCTTCCTGACACTTTGTGTCTTTTAACATTTCACTTTACCTCCTCCAAAAACTTAAACACTTTGTGTTCCACAACCTTTTTTTTTTTTCTTTCCTTAATTCTCATGTTTCAAACACCTTTTTCATTCACTTATTGCAAAGATACCTCACTTCCACACAACACTCCACCCCTTATCACTTATCTGAACTTTTTAGTCTAAAGGAATGGATGTGAGAGTACATTAACAACAGATTAGGCTCAAAGTTTCATGCAACAGGAACATAATGGTTGACCATTTAACTTCCTGGTTCAAGAAAGAAATTCCTCTACCTTATGCATCATTAACCATTTCAAACAAGAAACAAGGCAAGTTCTAGAGTTACTCATGCAGTGAAATGCTCTCTGAACAAAAATTTCTGTATAGGCTCAATTTCCTCACAGTTCAGAGTGCATGCTTGACTTCCTCTCTATGCATCACAACTAATCTCTCTACTCTTACACATTGAATGAATCATGCAATCATTTCATTTCTCAACATGCAAGGCATAAGATTGTATCCTTAATTTGATCAATCATCTAAAACTCTGATCAATCAAATCCTCATGAAATTTCATAAAAGAAAAAGAAAAAAATTTATCCTAATTCTAGACTACACTAACATCTAACTACACTAAAAATTATTCACACTAAGAAAAACTAAAGAAAAGAGATTGAGATGTTCCCTGTTTTGGCTCATCCACTCGTGTGACCTCTCCATGCAGTACTCACTTGCCATTCAATCACATCACACCCACAATTCCCAGATTTAAATGTTGTTGTCCCCAGCAACTAATTTAAATCTAAAACAGCAGTGGATCACTGAAACACATTCACATACAGTTAATAGCATCAGTACTATCAGAAATGTGAATCTACAAACAGTGAAATCTCAATGTACAGTAATAGATTACAAAATAACCAATATAAATGTACCAACAAAATAACCCAGATACTGAAAAAGCAAAACAAAATAACAGCAGGAAAACTGCAAATCATGACTCCACAAAAGATGCAGTCGCCTCATCATCAGAGTCAAAGGGGTCTCCTGGGTCAGAATGCGGGAGCGGTGTATAATCAGTCTGTGCAGCACCTGTACTGATCCCGGCTCCTGCACTAACCCCAGCTGATGGTCCGGCACCATCCTGACTCGCAGCAACTGGCTCTCCACCCGAGGCCTGAACATCCTGCTCAATGTCATCATCAGAGGACTCGCTGTCATCATGCATATGGGCGGCAGCTGCTGCCTCGAAGGCATCCTCCTCCTCAGAATGAGGGTACACAGCAGGCTGAAAAGTGGACGTCTCAAGTCCCTGGGCCTCACAAATGTCGTTCAGCATCTTTATAACATGTGTCTGGAATGACTGCTGACCCACCTGCATAAATTTGAGGCGACGACGTAAGTGGCCCATACGCATATCTCCATTTCTCAACCACTGTTCTCCTGCTCTAATGCGCTCTTCGAAGTCAGCATCCTCTGGCTTCTCTCCTTGCTTCTTGCCCGGTGTCAATCCCCTTGGACCTTCCCTTCCAATTCTTAACTGATCCCTAATCAGCTTGGCATCAATTTTGGGGTGCAATTTGACATGCACTCCATTATCAGTAATGTCAACTCCAACTTTCTGGCATAACAGCTAATCAGAGAGAAATGGCCAAGAGAGAATGTACTGGTGTCAGAGTGGGCCATATCATAGATGCTGTCTTGAAGAAAGGTAGGCAACTCTACTTTCCCCTTATTCATGATAGTTGAAATCAAAACAGACCGCATCAAGTTCACCTCCGCCTGGTTAGATGAAGGCATGAAATTGGAGACAATGAAATGGAACCAGACCCTTGCTTCTCCATTTAACTGCCTCAACCACAGCAGTTTGGGATTGACCCCATCCTTTGTCATCTCCCATTTCTCCCCAGGTTTTGCAACTGTGTGCAAAGTGGGTTCAGCCGCCCCTAATTTGGTCCATCCCTCAAAGGTAGGACCCATCCTCCTGGGTGGGACATCAATCTTCCGCCAATTTCGGCGGAAGTCACAAGTCAAGGCCTGAGTAGTGTCACTGCCTTTGATCTTCAGCAACTTCTGGATGGTATAGGCATCATATTTGACCTGCTTACCTCTCACCCAACTCATGAAGGTCCTCTGCCCTCCTTGATCTCTATTGTATGCATTGGCAAAGAACTCCCGGGCTATAGCCGGGCTGCTGTTCACCAATATCTCCCCAAAAGTGACCCATTCCCGTCTCCTCAGTTGAGACTGGAAACCTGGGTATTCATCCGTGTCCAAGATGAATTGGCGTTCCCGGACGAATGGTCTATGAGAGGTTTTCTTGTTGAAGTGGTCTTCATGTTCGGCACTTCGCCAGAAGTGCTCATCATATGCAGGAGGTCGTGATGCTGAACTTTTGGCCCTTCTTGCCCTCTTTTTGTTCTGTTTCTTTGGTGGTGAAGCCGACATATCTGTTCAACAAAGGAAAAGTCAGTGATGTAATGAAGAATATGGCATATAATTCCCAGATTTAAATGAAGAACATGATGCAAATTAATCCCTCATTACACCAGTGACACCCCCTTAATTTCCAGAATCAAGTAAAAATCATGTTTTGCAGCAGGGGCTGGGCGCTAAAACGGTCACATGGAGCGTTTTAGCGGCCTAGCCGCAATCCTGGTTTACACTGTCTGAGCGCTAAAACATTGAGAACCAGCATTTTAGCGCCCTGACTGTTCTAAGTCAGGCATTTCAACAAACACCTTTGTGTGTGTATGCAGTAGTTGAGCGCTAAAACAGTCACTGGGAGCATTTTAGCGGTCTGGCCGTAATCCTGTTGTACCCAGTCTCAGCGCTAAAACATTGAGAACCAGCGTTTTAGCGCTCTGACTATTCTGAGTCAGGCATTTTTGCAAACACCTTGTGCGTGTGTGCAAAGAT
>JAVKPL010014078.1:0-12239 GCA_032173675.1 Gastrolobium villosum
GTTGCACTTGATACGTTAGATTTTCCTTTAGTTCCACTTCTTCCGGCTGTAAAACATGAGATGGATCAGAGAGATACCTCCGTAGCTGCGACACATGAAATACATTGTGAATTCCTGACAGATTGGGTGGTAAAGCCAACCGGTATGCAGACTCTCCAATCCGGTCCATGATCAGATACGGTCCTAAGTATCGTGGACTTAACTTCTTAACTCCCATTCTCCTTCCGAGTCCCGATGTAGGTGTGATTCTCAAAAATACATGATCTCCGACTTCGAAAGATAGAGGCTTATGACGCTTGTCGTAATAACTCTTCTGTCTGGCCTGAGCCCGCTGCATATTTTCTCGAATCTTCTTTACTTGTTCGGATGTTTCTTGAATTAGATCGGGTCCTAACATACTTCGCTCACCCACTTCAGTCCAACATAAAGGGGATCTGCATTTTCTCCCATACAAAGCTTCATACGGTGCCATCTGAATACTGGAATGGTAACTGTTGTTGTAAGCAAACTCAATCAACGAAAGATAATTGTCCCAACTGCCTCCTAACTCCAAAACACATGCTCGTAACATGTCCTCTAATGCTTGAATGGTGCGTTCCGTCTGTCCATCGGTCTGCGGATGATAAGTAGTACTCAACCTCAAATGGGTCCCTAATGCTCTTTGAAAAGATTCTCAGAACTTAGATGTAAACTTGGGATCACGATCACTGACAATACTCGTAGGAACTCCGTGCAGCTTCACAATCTCCTGCAGGTAAATCCTGGCAAGTCTCTCTGTATTATATGTGGTCCTAACACGCAAGAAAATGAGCTGACTTCGTTAAACGATCAACAATCACCCAGATAGCATCATACCCTTCTCGCGTCCGAGGGAGTCCAACTACAAAATCCATCGCGATACTGTCCCACTTCCATTCGGGAATCTCCAAAGGTTGAAGAAGTCCCGAAGGTTTCTGATGTTCGTACATCACCTTCTGACAAGTTAAGCATCGAGATACATACTCAGCAATATCACGCTTTATACCCGGCCACCAAAACGAGTTCTTCAAATCATGGTACATCTTCGTGGATCCAGGATGAACTGCATACTTACCCTTGTGAGCCTCCTGTAAAACTTCTTGCTTCAACTCTTCATTCGGCACAACTAGCCGACCTTGAAATCTCCAAACATCATTCTCATCCTTTTCAACATCTTGGTTGCCAACCAACTCGCGGACTAACTTTTCATCTTTATGAGCCTCCTTAATTCTACTAATCAATTCATTCTCCACCTTTATATTTCCCAATCTTATGCTATGCCCTCTCTCGTCTACAGATAAGTTCAAATCTCGTAAGGCCTCAAACAATTTCAATTCTTCTATCATCAGAGTTGCAGTGTGCAGTGTCTTCCTACTCAGGGCGTCAGCTACCACGTTTGCCTTTCCTGGGTGGTATTTAAGTTCAAAATCATAGTCCTTCAGAAATTCCATCCACCGTCGTTGCCGCATATTCAGCTCCTTCTGGTCGAACAAATACTTCAAACTCTTATGATTGCTGAGCACGTCAAACTGCGAACCATACAAGTGGTGCCTCCAGATTTTAAGTGCGAACACTATAGCTGCTAATTCCAAATCGTGCGTAGGATAATTTTCTTCGTGAGGCTTTAGTTGTCGAGATGCGTAAGCTACCGCCACACGATCCTGCATCAACACGCATCCAAGTACTTTTAGCGACGCATCACGGTATACTTTGAACTTCCGGGTAGGATCCGGAATCGTGAGTACGGGAGCACTTGTTAATCTGCTCTTCAGTTCCAAGAAACATTCTTCACAAGCTTCAGTCCACTCAAAAGGCTTGTCCTTCCGAGTGAGACGAGTAAGAGGTTGCACTATCTGAGAGAAATTCTGGATGAACCTTCGATAATATCCAGCAAGACCTAAGAAACTTCTTACTTCCGTGACAGTCTTGGGTCGTTCCCAATTCATAACAGCTTCAACCTTGCTGGGGTCCACCGCGATACCTTCTGATGAAATGACATGACCCAGAAACTGGACCTCCTTAAGCCAAAACTCGCACTTCGACCACTTCGCGTACAACTGCTTCTCTTTCAATATTTGCAAGACGATCCTCAAATGTTCCGCATGCAGCTCTTCATTAGTAGAGTAAATCAGAATATCGTCGATAAACACAATAACGAACTGATCAAGAAATGGGCGGAAGATGCGGTTCATGTAGTCCATGAATACCGCTGGAGCATTTGTAAGTCCGAATGGGATCACCTGATATTCGTAGTGCCCATAACGAGTCCTAAAAGCTGTTTTCGGAATATCCTCCGGTTTGACCCGGATCTGATGGTATCCCGATCGTAGATCTATCTTGGAAAAGACTCTGGCTCCTCTCAGCTGGTCCATTAAATCGTCGATCCTCGGTAGCGGATACTTATTCTTCACCGTAACTTTGTTCAGCTGTCGGTAATCTACACACAGACGTAGACTACCATCCTTCTTCTTAATCAAGATGGCTGGAGCACCCCATGGAGAGGTACTCGGTCTGATGAATTCCTTTGCCAAAAGTTCTTCTATCTGCATCTTCAACTCGCGAAGTTCCAAAGGCGCCATGCGATACGGAGCAATGGAGATTGGTCCAACTCCAGGAATGAGTTCGATAGAAAATTCTATTTCCCTATGAGGAGGCAATCGAGGTATTTCATCCGGGAATACCTCCTCGAATTCCCTAACTACAGGTACATTCTGAATTTGAGTGTCAACCGAGGTCTCAGCCTCGATCGACAAACGATACCCTGCTGCTCCCTTGCGGAGCTCTTTTCTAACTTGTAATAGAGAAATGAGAGAGAAAGGTTGAGAATTACCATCTTTCGCATCCAGTGCGAACACCCGTGCTTGCGTAGGCTGCGGATTAGCGTTCCGGGGGCATTCATAAGCGAAATGTCCTTACTGGCCACATCTGAAACATGCATTGTTGTTCTTGCGACAAACTCCAAAGTGATTCTTTCCACACGTAGCACAAACAGTCGCACCCTGCCGTCCAGTTGACGATTGACCAACAGTATTGCTCCTCTTAAAATTTCCAGGCCGCGCCTGCAACTGCGGACCTCTGCCTCGACCCCTACCAGGTGTCGTCCTGAAGAACCTGCCTGAGAGATAGCAGTTCCGTGTGCTTCCTTCTTCTCATTGCTTTAGGAAAATACTTATCCAAAAATACTTGTCTGAATACGGCCCACGTCAGTTCAATGTCCTGAGCTCTCAGCAGAGCTCTCGCACCAGTCCACCATGTTAAGGCTTCTCCCATCAGCTGGGACGATGCGTAACCGGTCTTCTGCGCTTCCGGGCATGCCATGCGTTCGAAAATATGCTCGATCATCTGCAGCCACTTGGCTGCAGCCTCAGGGTTGTCTTCACCCTCAAAGGTAGGTGGTTGGAAGTTGCGGAAGTCTTTCAACCTCCGACGGGAAATTTCTTCTGCATTGTCATGCAGTGGGGGTTGGTTCTGATTCCGTTGCCTATGGTCGCGCCATTCTTGGCTCATATTCTGAATAAACGTTGTCAGTCCCCCAATAGTAGTGATAAGATCTTCTTCAGCATCGCCAGACCTTCCCCGAGTTGAACCGCGACCACCTGCCATGATTCTGCTCTCACAATATCATGAAATGAGTTGATCAGGCTCACCGCAAGTTATTCATGGCATCAGTCCCAAGTAGGCACTCGAGTTCAATTCGGACAAGTTAGCTATGCATCCGTGTCTTATCACAGAACGGTCCTAACAATCTAACTACCCTAGTCTCAAACACTTAAACTATAGCACATTTAGACAGTCAATCAGCAGATAAACACAATCAACAATCAATTCAATCAATCACAAGCAAATCCATGGACCAAACTGCTCTGATACCAATTAGTGTAACGCCCTCCCTTGTATGCATCCAAGAGAGTCGTTTGCTAAGCGGAATTAGAGTCGTTAACGTCACATGAGCTAACAAAGATTCTCATAGCAGTAAACAAATCCGAAAAGCGTTTCTACAGTTCTTATCACTTCTGTTTGGACGATAAAAAATATTTCAAGTGATTTAGAAAGAGCACGTTTGGGGCTTCGCGTGCATATAAAATAATAGTAAATCAGAGTTCGTTTGCTCATAAAAACACCACCCGTAAGGTGCACTGTAAAAATTTCAGCACATAAGTCTTTCAAAAATTCCTTTCACAAACGTTTTTCAAAATAGCCGCTGTTCATGCGAGTTTAAGGTAAGATAGAGATTATAACGTCTACAGTCATCCAAGAGTACCAAAACATTAATCATTACAGTCATCCAATCAAACAAACAGCAACAGTACACGTCCATTCATCAGCAAGCAACAGCAAATATCATGTCTTCAAATGCTTTTACGTCCTCCTGCCATTTTGGAAAATAGCAGCCCCAAAAGGGGTGAGAATAATCCCAGTAGTGTGGCAACAAAACCAGTAATATAACAGTATTAACTAGGCACCAAATCATAACAGTCACTTCAACATATCCTTGTTCCTTTTCCTTTTTCCTTTTCATCATATTCATATATATAGCGCATATAACGCCTTTCCTTTTCATCATATTCATATATTGCGTATATAACGCCTTTCCTTTGCGCTTTTAGCACCGTCGTGCGCGCACTTCACAGTGGAATCAAATATCCCTTGGCACCTGAGCTCCATGTGGATTCCAACTGTGGGCCTATGCGGACTGATGCCAAGTGTCCCATACCCCGGTACCTTGGGGATGCCTATATGATGCTTGCTCAAACACATGGTCCTGTACATAACTATTCTAAAAAGCAAGACCTATATGCTCTTGATACATGCATGTCATGCTATGCTTTCACACACAAAGAGTAAAAATGCGGTATGATGTAAGGTGCATGCTTATATACCTTTCATATAGCCATCACGGCACATATACTTTTCATATGCGTTATGCTGCCTCATAACGTCTTTACCTCATAATCATATAGCCATCACGGCACATTTTTGGCAGTTTCCTTTCATCATAATGGAACATAATACTTTTACGGAATATGGAGCATCATGTCACAATTTTATACCAGTAGTCAATAGTCACATTAGGTAATATCGCCTGACACTTACCTTGTGTGCCTTTTAAACAATACCAGCGAAGTATCTCACTTCTTAAGCGACCTAAATCAATTATAACCAATCATTTACAGCGGCGATTTACAGCAGAAACAGTGAGCACACAGCAGCGTTTTACAGTGGAAAAATAGTGAGCATACAGCAGTGTTTTACAGCAGAAAACAGTGAGCATACAGCAGCGTTTTACAGCAGAAAACAGTGACGTTTGTTCTTAAAACAGTGAGCAGAAAACAGTGAGTTGTTCTTTAAAACAGTGAGCAGAAAACAGGGGTATTTTCCTTAAAAACAGTGAGCAGAACAGTGACGTTTTCCTTAAAAACAGTGAGCAGAAACAGTGACGTTTTACAGCAGAAAAACAGCAGCACCTTACAGCAGAACAGTGAACGTTTTAAACAGAAACAGTGACATCTTGGACCTCAAAACAGTGGCAGAACAGTGGCATTAGACAGTGGCATGAATGGTAACATTTAATCATTAAAACAGTGACATTAGTGGTGATATTTGCACATCAAAAACAGTGGCAAAGTGAGTGGTTTTTGAACATTAAAACAGTGGCATGAATGATACATTTGAACATCCAAAACAGTGATATAAATCATGATTTTTAGACATTAAAACAGTGGCATAAATAGTGATTCTTGATCATCAAAACAGTGGCAAAATGGGAGTATTTAGACACCAATACAGTGGCATAAAGGGTAGTGTTTGGACATCAAGATGGTGGTTATTTTATGCAGAAACAGTGGCTCATTAAGTACTAAAACAGTGAGTGTTTTTGGTGCAAAACAGTGACATATGTGGCATTAAAACAGTGAGCATTTTATGCAGAAACAGTGGCACATAATGGACTAAAACAGTGAGTGTTTTTATGCAGAAACAATGGCATGTGATGCACTAAAACAGTGAGCATTTTATACAAAACAGTGGCATCAAAATGGTGAGGTTGTCCAACCGAAACAGTGGCATATGCATCCTCAAAACAGTGGCACTTTTACACAAAACAGTGGCATCAAGATGGTGCTCTTGTCAAACCGAAATAGTGACATTCTTAGCTTCAAAACAGTGGCACATTCATAGGGAAACAGTGGCATATTTCTCCTCAAAACAGTGGCATATTCATACAAGAAAACAGTGGCATGAACTTAAACATAACCATGAGACTTTCATTCTATAACTCATGCATACAAGTCATCATAAAATAGCTCCATCCTTATACTTTAACCATGCTCATTCAAGAATCTAAAACAACACATATTCAAGAGGACATTCAAGAACACACATTATTACACACCATGAAAGAGGTCTAAGTTCAAGGCTTACCTCTTGTAGCACACACTTCTTGTCACACACCACACCTTTCTAGTTCTACCAACAACAAGTCCACACTTCCTAGGAGATGATCTATGCGCATAAATGGTGAGGAGGAACAAACTTGGACAGCTTCAAGGTTGAGGACAAGGCTGGACAGTGAGGGAAGGTGAGTTGTCTTAGCAAAGTTTTTCTTTCTCCAAAGGTTCCTACACTACACGGTTTTGAGGGGGGAATGGAAGAGGGGAAGAAGTTGGCTGCACTTTGTAATGGGGACAGCCCTCTTGGGCGCATATCTTAAAGAGAAGTGAGGAGAGGTTGTCATGATGATGCATCATGAAAATTCTGGTTTCTTGTAAGAGTGGGACTGCACAATAGGTTTGAACAAGCAAGAGTTTGCTTCTTAGTTACTCTATGCACATGCAAGGAGGTGAGGGAGATATGTTCAGATCTGAATGAGTGCTATTAAGTCAGAATTTTTCACACAAATGACCAAACCATGCGCACAAGGTGGAGTGGAGGGAGGTGTCATCAAGAGCACATGCTAGGAGGTTCACCAAGTCAACAAGCAAGACAACTTTGTGGCAGCCTAAAATCTGAATGGGAGCTGCCCTTGTGCGCATGTGATGAGGAAGATGCAGCCCCAAAGTCCTTCTTTGGTTGCATGAGGAAGCAAGGATAGATTTGGCTCATGATGGACTGCCAAAAGCATGCAAAAATCTGCACATTTCAGCCTCATGATGGAAGGTGTAAGGTGGTTCTCCAAGTCAACACTCAAAGGCAGATTTTGTGTCATAGAAAAATCTGATTCTAACCCTCTCCATGTGCGCCTAAATGAGGAGAGATGCAGCCCAAATTGATGCTAAGAAGTACATGTGTCTTTCATGAAAATGAAGTTGAAGTCAAATGTGCACAAAATAAGAGTGATGTGGCGGTCAATCAAGGAGTAAGTTGGCAGATTTTTCTAAGTCTTTCCTATCTACTATGCGCATGAAATGAGTAGGAATTACTCTTGCCATGTGAAAGCTTCTTGATACACAAGACACCTTGTTGGACAAGGCTTAGGGGAGGTAATATTGGGTACAACTTTGGGCTGAACAAGATTGACCCAAAAGTCTCCTTGGGCCAATGGCCACACACACAAAGAACCCAATCACACAAGTCCAATAGTGACAAGTCCACACACACTAGCCCACTTCCAAAGTCCTATAACACAAAAGCCTTCTAACACACACTCAAATTACTCTTATGATTTTAATAAAAATTCTCATGCCTACATATGCACCCTCCTATGATTTAATTTAAATACTTACCTTAGTCTCATCCAAGGATAAAGATCAAACAATTCGCAAGCCATCAAACATACTCATTTTATTACTTATGTATTTTACTAATTATGTGGGATGTTACACCCACGGTGCACCACGATTCAATTCTGGTGCACCGCGGCTCATTCTGGTGCACTGCGGCTAGCCCATGGTGCACCACGGCTCATTGCGGTGCACCACGGCTCATTCCGGTGCACCGCGGCTAACCCATGGTGCACGACGGCTCATTCTGCTGCACTGCGGCTCATTTTTGTGCACCTCGGCTAGCCCATGGTGCACCACGGCTCATTCTGGTGCACAATGGCTAGCCAGTAGTCCACCACGCCTCATTTTTGTGCACCGCGGCTAGCCCATTGTGCACCCCGGCTCATTCTAGTGCATTGCGGCTCATTCTGGTGCACCCGATGATATACTACACTAAAAGTTGACCAAAACAAATGTAGAAACACTATCAAATGGGTTTGAGGAACTCAAAAATCGTGGGAGCACCACACACAAACTCTTGGCTAATCAAAATTCGATGCCTGGGTACGATTTTCCATTTTTTCGGATTTTCTCAAATTACGCCTCTTGAAAAATTAATATTAAATTAATCCCATGGAGAAAAATCATGAAACTTTGGGAACAGTAAGATATGGTTTTTCCAAGCATGTATGCAAAAAATTGCACTGAAATTCAATTTCTAGGTCCGAATTTGGACTTCTTCCTCCTCGCAAAAAAGGAGTCTAGTTGTGCAAAACTAGTAACTGCATATAAGGCTATTATAAGGGGGGAGGAGGCAAAGGCTCCAAAAATTTATTAAAAAACAATTCTTCCATGAAATCCAATGAAACTTGGAGGGGATGTTGGATATATTTAAGCATGGATGCTTGCAAAAAACCAGATCAAAATTCGATGCCTAGGTACGATTTTCCATTTTTTTGGATTTTCTCAAATCAAGCCTCTTGAAAAATTAATATTAAATTAATCCCATCTATAAAAATCATGAGACTTTGGGAACAGTAAGATATGGTTTTTACAAGAATGCATGCAAAAAATTAGACCGAAATTTAATTTCTAGGTCCGAATTTGGACTTCTTCCTCCTCAGAAAAAAGGTATCTACTTGTACAAAACTGGCAACTGCATATAAGGCTATTATAGGGGGAAGCAGCTGCCTGCCTTCCCACGCCTGCGGTGGGCTGTATAGGGGCACCATAGGGGCTCTCCCTAGATCTCGTGCAAGCCTTCCCTTGCTTGTGGGGCCTAGGTATTGTGTACATCACCGAGGGAGGTGGGTTAGGCCTTTGACGCCTGCTAGGAGCAACGTCGTGCGCACCATTGTCCCGCTGTGTTAAGGTTGAGTTCCCACGACAATGTGGCGTGGCTCGTTCAGCCATCGACGACGCAAGAGCAATGGATCCCGGGGCATCCCACGTGGGTGCTTGATTCCTTTCGCATCCACAACCGAACGTCGCCCATTCGGTGCGTCCCTCTCGATTCCTGATGCCCTGGGGACATAATTGCGATGACTGCCGAGTTGCCTGAGTGGGACGTATTTCGGGGGAATTCCTTCTCAATGCGCTCGGGCCCATGTCCCGTTGCATTGAGGTCGAATTCCCATAGTAACTTGACGATGATTTAGCATCGTTGATGCATGTGCGGCGGTTCATTTTGGGGACTTACCCCGGTCCCGGCTGTTATTGCCTTACGTGCATCGTTGATCTTGTGGAGGCACCCGGATGAATCACGACTGAACAAGTTGTGAAAGGAATTGACGGTGGAGAGGGCTGGTTCTTGATGGTATCGACCATGCCTAGCGAGATGGACATGGCGCTACCGGATGCTTCCATCGCGCGCATGCCGTCAAAAGAAATTGTTTTTGTGAAGTTTTCGACGGAAAATGTATTCCGTCGAAGATTTTTGTAGGAAAATGAATTCTGTCGAAAATGGATGAATAAAATAAATGAAAAAGAAATTGATTTTGTGAAGTTTTTCGATGGAAAATGAATTCCGTCGAAAACGGATGAATAAGATAAATGGAAAATAAATTCATATTGTCAAGTTTTTTGACGGAAAATGGATTCCGTTGAAAATGGACGAATAAAATAAATGCAAAAGAAATTGATTTTGTGAAGTTTTTTGACGGAAAATGGATTCCACCGAAAATGGATGACTAAAATAAATTCAAAAGAAATTTTTTTGCGAAGTTTTTTGATGGAAAACGGATTCCGTCGAAAATGGATGAATAAAATAAATGCAAAAGAAATTGATTTTGTGAAGTTTTCGACGGAAAATGGATTCCGTCGAAGATTTTTGACGGAAAATGTATTCCGTCGAAAACGGATGAATAAAATAAATGCAAAAGAAATTGATTTTGTGAAGTTTTTCGATGGAAAAAGAATTTCGTCGAAAACGGATTAATAAAATAAATGCAAAAGAAATTGATTTTTTGAAGTTTTCGACGGAAAATGGATTCCTTAGAAGATTTTTGACGGAAAACAGATTCTGACGAAAATGGATGAATAAAATAATAGCAAAAGAATTTAATTTTTGTGTTGTTTTTCGAAGGAAAATGGATTCCGTTGAAAACGGATGAATAAAATAAATGCAAATGAAATTGTTTTTGCGAAGTTTTTCGACGAAAAAGGAAATCCGTCGAAGATTTTTGTCGGAAAACAGATTAATAAAATAAATTGAAAAAGAAATTGATTTTGTAAAGTTTTTCAAAAGAAAACGGATTCCGTCGAAAACTGGTGAATAAAATAAATGCAAAAGAAATTAATTTTGTGAAGTTTTTCGACTAAAAATGGATTCTGTCGAAGATTTTTGACGGAAAATATGAATTCCGTTGAAAATGGATGAATAAAATAAATGCAAAAGAAATTGATTTTGTGAAGTTTTCGAAGAAAAATGGATTCCGTCGAAGATTTTTGACGGAAAATGGATTCCGATGAAAATGGATGAATAAAATAAATGCAAAAGAAATTATTTTGTGAAGTTTTTCGACGGAAAATGGATTCCGATGAAAACGGATGAATAAAATAAATGCAAAAGAAATTATTTTTGTGAAGTTTTTCGACGGAAAATGGATTCCGTCGAAAATAGATGAATAAAATAAATGCAAAAGAAATTGATTTTGTGAAGTTTTTCGACGGAAAATTGATTCCGTAGAAGATTTTTGACGAAAAATGGATTCCGTCGAAGATTTTTGACGGAAAATGAATTCCGTCGAAAATGGATGAATAAAGTAAATGCAAAAGAATTTTTTTTTGTGTGTTATTTTTCGAAGGAAAATGGATACCGTTGAAAACGGATGAATAAAATAAATGCAAAAGAAATTTATTTTATGAAGTTTTTCGACGAAAAATGGATTTCGTCGAAGATTTTTGACGAAAAATGTATTCCGTCGAAAACGGATGATTAAAATAAATGCTAAAGAAATTGATTTTGTGAAGTTTTTCGACGGAAAACAAATTTCGTCGAAAACGGATGAATTAAATAAATGCAAAAGAAATTAATTTTGTGAAGTTTTTCGACGGAAAATGGATTCCGTAGAACATTTTTGACGGAAAATGGATTCCGTCGAAGATTTCTGACGGAAAATGAATTCCATCGAAAACGGATGAATAAAATAAATGCAAAAGAAATTGATTTTGTGAAGTTTTTCGATGGAAAATGGATTCCGTCGAAGATTTTTGACGGAAAATGAATTTCGTCAAAAATGGATGAATAAAATAAATGCAAAGGAAATTGATTTTGTGAAGTTTTTCGATGGAAAATGGATTCCGTCGAAGATTTTTGACGGAAACTGAATTTCGTCAAAAATGGATGAATAAAATAAATGCAAAGGAAATTGATTTTGTAAAGTTTTTCAACAGAAAACGGATTCTGTCGAAAATGGATGAATAAAATAAATGAAAAAGAAATTGATTTTGTGAAGTTTTTCGATGGAAAATGAATTCCGTCGAAAACGGATGAATAAGATAAATGGAAAATTAATTCATATTGTCAAGTTTTTTGACGGAAAATGGATTCCGTTGAAAATGGACGAATAAAATAAATGCAAAAGAAATTGATTTTGTGAAGTTTTTTGACGGAAAATGGATTCCGTCGAAAATGGATGAATAAAATAAATTCAAAAGAAATTTTTTTTGCGAAGTTTTTTGATGGAAAACGGATTCCGTCGAAAAAGGATGAATAAAATAAATGCAAAAGAAATTGATTTTGTGAAGTTTTCGACGGAAAATGGATTCCGCCGAAGATTTTTGACGGAAAATGTATTCCGTCGAAAACGGATGAATAAAATAAATGCAAAAGAAATTGATTTTGTGAAGTTTTTCGATGGAAAAAGAATTTCGTCGAAAACGGATTAATAAAATAAATGCAAAAGAAATTGATTTTTTGAAGTTTTCGACGGAAAATGGATTCCTAAGAAGATTTTTGACGGAAAACAGATTCTGACGAAAATGGATGAATAAAATAATAGCAAAAGAATTTAATTTTTG
>JAVKPL010014079.1:0-12103 GCA_032173675.1 Gastrolobium villosum
TATTTTATAAATATTAGTGCTATATAAAATTTGTTATATAATAAAACTTGCATAACACAGGTCTATGGCACGTGAGGTGATTAATCCGGGCCCCAAAGAATATAGTGTGTTGAGAATTGATGTGCAAGAAACACATGTGTCACAAGTTGTATGGAACTCGAGATTGAAGAGGGTTCTGAAAGTTCGTAGAGCAACGCAAGGGTCTGAGGCAGATCCGCATGATCCAGATAACATTCCGGAGCCAGTGGAGCAGCACCTTAGGCGTGCAGGTTTTTATCATGTCGCACGCATGCGTCATATGCCGGTTAGTTATTTAAAAGTGAGATTAATTACGTGCTTTTCCTTATCAGAGTTAACTGACTACTTTTATCGTTGTATAATGTCTTGCAGATCGATCATGCACTCATTAGTGCTCTAGTCGAGCGTTGGCGGCCTGAAACACACACATTTCACATGCCACAAGGCGAGGCGACGATAACACTTCAAGATGTTGCTGCTATTCTTGGTTTGTCATCAGACGGAGAACCATTGATTGGACCGACTTCCGCGAACTGGGAAGATGTTATACATGAAATGCTAGGATTCCGACCTCAGCCACATGAGATTGAGGGTAGCTATTTGCGAATGTCCTTCATAGATCGACATTACGGACATTGGGTGACGCACCAAGGCAATCCTCATAGTCAACTCCTCTACTCACGGGCTTATATATTGCGGCTCATTGGTGGATTTCTATTTTGTGACAAGTCAGGGAATAAGGTTGCCATACGATTTTTGCCATTTACACATGGGGATTTTTCTGGTATGACCTCCTACAGCTGGGGCGCAGCAGTGTTAGCACTCCTATATAGGGAATTATGCATGGCTACAAACCCAGCCCAAAATATTATGTCCGGTTGTCTTACCTTGTTGCAGATATGGGCATGGGCTAGATTCCCGGCCATTGCACCATTTATACCACCTGTGACCGATCCAAATGATCATTACGGAAGAAGGTGTGATGATATTTTGTATTTTGTTTGGTTTATGTCATTTTTTGGCACGGTATCATTTTTTTGTTGTTTTTTATTTTCAGATTTAACAATTTTCCGAGGCGGATCCGACCAAAGGATTTAATGCACTACAGATCAACAATTGACACCATGAGTAGAACCGATGTATAAGTTTGTACATATCTTTAGTATTAGTCGGTTACATTATGAGTCACTTGTTTATTAACTTGGTTGTTTATTTACAGATCATTTGGCAGCCCTATATCCATTATCATTTTCTTGGTGCATCTATGGTGAGTCAGATGATGTGGAGATCTGTGACCCCAATTATTAGTTTCCACATTGTGGAGGCTCATCAACCAGATAGGGTAATGAGGCAGTTTGGTTTGGAACCCTGCATCCCACGTGCTCCAGCTAGTCTAGGAGGTGTTCATGATGTTACGTTGCGCGGTAAACACACAGAGAATTGGGCAATTAAGTTACAACCATTTCTAGCCAAGTGGGAGACGCGAAACACCAGGGTGGTTGTTGGGCAGACTGGAGGCAGCGAATATATATCGCCTAACCATGAATACATGAAATGGTATCGGCCTCGCACTAGGCGATATATGACGTACAAGGCTGCCCGGATCGGGCATATGGTGAGTGATTGTACTTTAATTTGTTAATCAACTAAGATATATAGGCAAGATGTTAATGTCTTGAAATGTGTAGGTTGATGCGGCTGAGATGGCCTGGTGGATGTCAGACGAGGATGACCCAGCGACAAAAACTGATGTCCAGGAGGTTATCGGTAGATTGCTTAATATGTTGCTTGAGTATAGTAGGGTGAACGAGCCTGGCCCAGTGGCACCTACTACTGAATTGCCTGAGGAACCAGATACAAGTATTGTGGTCCCACGAAGGGCCAGGGAAGGGCATGGAATACCTCATCGTCGTGAACACATCCTTCCGGAGACATACTCTCTTGATGTCCCAAGACCACGGATGCCTGGCACTTACAGACCACCTAGATATCCCACAGGTGCGTCAGTTCCTTTTGACTACTTTCCACAGGTAAGGCCACAGCCACAACCACAACCACATCAGTCATTCTCCTTTCAGCCATTTGGATATCCACAACAGGCATCAGCCACACAGGAATGGGGATATCCACCAGCGACTCATGATAGCTCGAACGAGCCACCATATTGGGCTAGTCAAACGAACATGTCAGCTGGTGCAGGTTCGAGCAGTCAGCAACAGATAATTAGTTCCATATTTGGGGAGTCCGTTGATCCATATGTCCATTTAACTAGTCATAATGATCAAGCAGAACAACACACACCAGATATACCTATAAGGTCAATTGTCAGGGATGACACTGATCCATCAAATGACTTCTTTGAGGCTGCGACACAAGAATTTGACTTCACAACCCAAATGGATGCAGGATCGTCATTACCTCTAGCTCGTAGGCTTCCGCACAGGGATGCGAGGACGAGACAATGGCCTCCCAGATCGTAGATCTATTTATAATGAACATGTTTCTTTTGCACTGTATAATGAGTCGTTTCATGATAATTTGCTTTGGTGATGTATTATGGACTGTATTTAATCTTTCATCACGTGTTGTTGGCTTATGTTGTATCGTGGACTGAATATGCTATCGTTTAATGTGTTATTGAGAGTATATGTCGTATATAGTACTAGATTGGAAACTATCTATCAAGGAGCGACATACATTGCTTAATGATTTAATAGAAAACTAAATAGATTGTCAACAGGCTGATAATAGACCTAAACGATATGGACCCTATTTTTGCAACTCCTCATTGGATATTTACACGTGCAGGGCATGATCGTCTATTGTGCCCAATCCTTCCACACACACCGCACTTAGTACGACTTGAACTGGATTCTACCTGATCCATCTCGTTATGAATGCGAGTCCTTTTTGGACGTCCCTTTGCCCGCAAACGTTGTGGATCAGGCAGGAGTATCGGTCCAGTATACGGTGGAATCGCTTCCTCATTGCCGATTGGAAACCAAGGTGTTGCATACACCTTATTAATATGTTGGATTGAGTAGCATGGGTCCACAAAATTCTCATGAGTCATTCCCATCTTCAAACAAACTGCCCTAACATGGCTACACGGATATTTAAACGCTTGAAATTTTCCACACTGGCACTTCCTTTCGTTCAAGTAAAGTGACAACGAATAACCCCCTTTCTGTGTTATTGGGTTATATGGTTCTTCCACTTCAAATAAGGTAGATTCTCTATTAAAGGCACGAACAATGTGTGATGAGGCAGCAGCTGCTTCTCTCTCCATTCTAAGGTGGGCGTTGTGGCAAAATTTAATACCAGCAGCAGCATCAAGACTAGCTTCGTGACCTCTCTTTACAAAGTAATGCACAAGCTTACTGTAGGTATGCTTCACCAAAGCAGTGATTGGCATCCCTCGAGCCCCCTTAAAAATGCTATTTACGCATTCAGATAAATTTGTTGTCATATGACCATAACGATGTCCATCCTCATCATATGCACGGCTCCATTTCTCCTTCGGGATGCTGTCAATCCACGTTGCTACCTCTTGACTATTGCTGCGAAATTCCTCCAACTTAACATCAAAATTAACCTTTGATGGAGTATAACCTGCATTTTAACAAGCACATGAAAGCATTATTTGTCGTATTCATTCAATAAAAATGGACCGGGCAGAAGTTATTCATCTCACCTAGATTCTTCAATTGACGTTTCCACTCATCATTTTTGAATCTTTGGTTGAAGTTACTTGCAACATGTCTCAGGCAAAAAACATGGTATGCTTTTGGAGGCTGCCAATCAAGATAAGGGTTTGCAACTGCCGATAATATTCCTCGATGTCGATCTGATATTAGGCATATACCTGTTTTTTGGGTGACATATAAACGTATACAAGACAGAAAGTATTCCCATGACTATTTGGTTTCACCTTCTACCACTGCAAATGCCAATGGTAATACCTCGTCGTTTCCATCTTGCGTTGTGGCAATCAGCAATGTACCTTTATACTTCCCATATAAATGAGTGCCATCAACTTGAATCACATGTTTGCAGAAGTTGAAGGCATTACAGCATTGCTTAAAAGTCCAAAAGATTCTATGGAAAACTCGCGAACCAGTCACAACACGGTGATTGACCACGTAATCATTTGTTTGAATGTGGTAAACAGAACCCTCAGAAAATGTCAACATGTAATTCAACCATTTGGGCAAATAAGCATAAGACTGGTCCCAATCGCCATATATTTTTGCCATGGCTTTTTGTTTAGCCTTCCAAGCCTTCCTGTATGAAATAGAGAATCCATAATTGTTTCGGATTCTTTCTTGTATCAAACCGATTGATACATGAGGTTCTTCCTTCACCATCTCTGCCAAAACAATATATGTACATAAACTTATTAGCTTAATGAAGTGGATATTAAAAATGAGAAATATGAACATAATTGGAAATAAACACTCACCTAATATAGTTGAAGAAATAAAGGCGGAATCAAGTTGTCTGTGATCTTGGGACAGATTACAAGTGACACAATTGTGAGGTCCCTCCCATCTACTCACAACCCACATTAATCCATTTTTTGGTTTCATTGCCCTCATTCGCCATGGACACCCTGACCCATGGTTCCTGCACCTCAATACTAGCTTCATAGTCGTGCTCTCAACAACAATAGCTTCCTTATTAACTTTCATACAATATGACTTCACCGCCATCTGCACTGATTCCTTAGATTCAAATTCTTGTTTAACAAACAACTCATCCCCAATGGCCCATGCACTATGATACTCCCTCTCGTTGTATTCTCGATCTTCATTTGGATACTCAAAATTGATGTATGAGTAATGTGATATTCCATTCCAAAACGGCATCACATTAGGACCTACATTGGGAGTTACATTGTCACCTACATAACATACATACAACTAAATCGTTAATTGAAGTAGATAATGTAGATTGTAATTTTTTTTGAATAAATCACTTGTCAACTAACCTTGAACCACATTTGCATACCCAACGATACCCGTTGATGTGGATTCATTGACGTTGTTTTGAAACCCTCCTATAGGCATATCAGATGGATTACGATGGTCGTCATCTTCGCTACCTGAGTCATCGTCATTAATGTCAGCTGCCAAGCACGCATCCTCATCTTCTTCTTCTTCGTCATCGTCATTACGGTCATATGTTGTATGTCTTCATCATCAAATAACGCATTGTTGGGTGCTACTGGAAGTGCAGATGATGATGCATTTATGTTTAAATGATCAATGACTGGTGTTGTATTCAGATCAAGCGACCTTTGCAGTAGTGACAAATCATTGGTATTTTCAAAATTTACATATATCTCCACAAACTTTCTACCATTTGTATGATCAGAACTTGTGTCAGCTTGTTCCATAAATATGTCTAATATAATATCAACATCATCACCATCTGTAATTGATATCGCTGTGTATTCAAAACTACCAGCAAGAGCTCTTACGGTGACTTCAGAAATACGTTGATTCCCTTGTAATCCCAATTTCTGATGAATGTTCGCTTTCAACTGCGCAAATGTAGTACCACGTGTAATGCGCATTGGTCGTTTTTCACCTTCAAATGTTACACCACGACGACCCATAACCTTTCTACCATTATAATATATAAGTGCACGAACTGTTTGTAAATTTGAACTCATTGTTCCTGCAAGAATTTCCATAAAAGAAATAAATACAAAAAATTTAATATTAGAAACTACGAACATAATAAGGTACAAAAAATTTAATATTAGAAACTACGAAGATAAAAGAAATATTACAAAAAATTTAGTTGAAAATAAATACTAAAGCATAAAGCATTCATGAAATAAGGTAGAAAAAGAAGCATAACTACCTACGAACATAATCTGACATTCAACAAATTTTTTTTTTCATATAAGAATAAACACCTCAACTAAGCAACGTAATGTATCTTAAAAAAAAACAACGTAAAAAGAACGAATAGCTCAACATTTTTTTTCCATAAAAGAACACACACCATAATATTTTTTTTCCATAAAAGAACAAACACCACAATAATTTTTTTTCCATAAAATAACAAACACCACAATAATTTTTTTTTCCATAAAAGAACAAACAACAGTTACTTTTTTTTGCCATAATAGAACAAACATCTCACCAAAAGTATGGAACAAAGACAGAAACGAAAAGGCCTTAACACTGAGTGAAATGCAGAGACAAACTGATGATATGGGAACCGGAGTGTAAGAATTTATAGGCCTGGTCGCGGGTGGGAAATAGAAATAGGAAGGAGTCTCCCACAGTAACGCGATACATGGACCAACCTGATTGGCTAGTGGGACGCGTTTGAACCAGAATCACGTTAGTTTTGAAATGACTAACCGGAACATGTTTGATTGAATGCCGCGTCTTATGCATACGGAAGTGATCATTGAGCAAGGAAGTGACAGCTTCAAACGTGACTGATGTGCTGCTGCGTCCTGTTATAAAAATATGCATAAGACGCGGCATGTATAGGATCACGTCTGGTCAGCGCGCAAAAATATGTACTGGACGTGGTAGTTGAACAACCATGCCAGAAGATTGTGAAGGACGCGGTATGCTATCTATCACGTCCTAAAACGTTCCCTTACCAACCGCGTTGTTATGCATTATTTTGGCAAAATTTTTGACCCACACATCATTCAGGTCATATATTATAAATGCAACACTACAAAGGTCAAAAGGCCTCAAATGAGTTTTGAAAATAAAAAGACTATTTTTTTTTTTTTTTGGTACATTATGAAAAGACTACTTTACCTGCTAATATTTTGCTTCTTGGCTCATTATTTTTCTGAATTATTTCATTGGAGAGAGAAAAAAAAAAGGTTGTGGCATGAGATGGAATAGATTTCATTTACTTTCATTCTATTTTATTTAAAATAAATAAATAATAATAATTAATATCATTTCATTTTGTTTACTTCCCATCACCTGAGTTATCATCAAACGTGAATCTAATATTCAATAAGGTGTGCTTGTTGCTTCATTTTGTTATAATATCGGTTGAGATATATAATCCCATATTGGTTGTATGGGCAACTAATGTGGAGTTTATAAGGCCTTGAACACTCCCATCCTTAGAGCTAGCTTTTGGGGTGGTGTATACCAAGGTTCTTTACATTGTATCCCAAGGTTCTTTACATGGTATCAGAGCGTTAGAAATCTCACCGCCTCCCACTTTCTTTGCAGTGGAATTTCCACATGTAGGTGAGCTTGTATGTTGTCTACCCTTCAAGTCCGGTGGGCTCTCGTGTGAGGGAGCGTGTTGAGATATATAGTGTCACATTAGTTGTATTGGTAACTAATGTGGAGTTTATAAGGCCTTGGGCACTGCAACTCTTAGAGTTAGCTTTTGGGGTGGTGTATCCTAAAATTCTTTACAATATCTTTTTGTTTATTTTGTCTTGGTTGATAAAAAAATAGAAAATAAAATAGAATCACTTAGTTCAATAAAATTATTATATTTCTTGCCACTTAGCTGGGTATTTTATTTTTTTTATTTGGTTACACTTTAATGCGATTTAAGCATTAGATAGTGGAAAAATATATTACTGTAATTAATGGTGTTAGACTTCTAGCGGGTCAAACAAGCAAATTGATTCAATCTGATTTTTCTTTTTTTCATTTAATTATTCAATCGGTTCATTTCAAATTGCAAAACTAATCCAATTCAAGTTAATTAAATTAATTTGAACCAAATTATTTTTTCAGTATTTGGTGGTAATATTTTTTTGAGGCAAGTCAAAATTCTTTATTTTCCTTTTTTGTATCACTTAAAAGACAACTTAGCTGGTTTGGACAATGAGCAACCCACTTATCCAGCGAACAAGTCGCTGAAATAACAAATAACTAAACATTGATCAAATTCATACATTCATACATAATTAACAGGACATGATATATAGTCATAAGACTCATAACATAGTTTGATAGTCATCACCAGAACACACTAGTGACAAGTCCAGTTACCAAGTTAAAACTTAAAAGTCAGAGGAATATTATAATTTTTAATATGTCAATTAAATACGACCCTAATTTCTTTTTGGGTAATCAACTTCTCCTTTAGTTTTTTTTGCAGCAGCTAGCTAAATAAATTCCGTCGATAATAAATTCCGTGATCACATTCCATTAACATTGAAATGTGTGATATATTTTTTATTTTGTTTCTTCCAAAACAATCAATGGACCCCACCAAAAAATTAACTGCAAAAAAAAAAAACTTCTTCTTTGAAAGAAGTTGTTTACCCTTTCTTTTTTGTCAGTTTTAAAATTTATTCATATCCAATAGCAATTCCACTATTTTCTTTATTCATTGGATCTACTTTTAAAATGAATACATAAAACCACTATGATCCAATCAATTTTTTTTTGGCTCATATTGGATTGATTTTCAACATCTTTATCATTATGTAACAATATGTAGTTAGGTGCTTTTATATTATTTTTAAACTTATCATATCACATAATTTATTTTGATTTTGATTTTGATTTGTAACAATATTTTCGTTTTATTTTGATTTTTAAGTTTTTATTGGTGATTATAAAGTTATGTCATTTTTAATAAAACCATGTCATTTTGATGTATTTTTACCAAAATCATAAGGATCTTTATTATGAATGTTTCTAATCGTAACAGTGATTTTCTGCTTATTAATTTGAGTTTAAACGTTCTTATGGTATCATTATTGTAAATTCATTTTTTTGTGAGAGACAAAATATGTCAAATGAGGTGTCATTACGTAGATCTTGAAAAGTTATGTGGAATAAAAAAACATTATCTAATTCGGACACCCGAGTCAAACGTTATGGACTTCCAAAGTTTCACGATCAAAATGTTGATTTTTGTGCCACGTGGCAACACCTAGTGAAACACACCTCCAATGGGGTGTGTCTCTCTCCTCGGTCACACCCAAATTAGGGCGTGTCTCTCTCCAACCAGTCACGCCCCCGTAGGGCGTGTTTGACTGCTATATTTTCGTAATTAATTTCAAAACGACTTTTTTCGTAATTTTTTAATAAAAAAAGAATAAATTAATTTTTTTTGCCGTGGAAGTGAAGCGACCACTCTAAATAAGTATTTTTTTTTCACAAAAAATTCGGAGATACCGATATGTAATTCATCAGGGTTAGGGCATATCTCAATCTCTATCAGGATTTACACCAAGGACAGTAAAAAGAAAAGAAAGCTCGTTTTACAGTTTACCCACCAACATGAGTCTCAAAGCGGCCAGAGGGAATTGAACTCACACTCTTTTGGGACATGGGCCAACTCTTTAGTCACCTGTGCCACCGCATGTTGGCTCTAATTCTTATACTTTGCATTTAGATCACAACCCTTGTTGGCGGAAACGTGGAAGTATAATTTTATTGTAGATCTCTGATTTATTTATTTTTATTTTTTTTAGTAATTTATGCTTGGAACCATAAATAGTTGTTGTTATTTAGAGTTTTTAAATTTATTTATATTCTCCTTATAAGTTCAGTAATGAGTACTATAATAAGTGTGATGAGAAAAATATAAAAAATATTATTGGATGTAATCCCCGTCGAATGAATCACGTTAAATATGTGTCTCTATTTATTTTTATTTTCCTCTTTTTGATTTACAATTATGTGTGTGCGTGCGTGCCATGTCCCAACAAAATACAAGCTTCAATGTAGTTGAGAAACGAGTTGAGCTTGTTGCAGTCAACAAATGAATTGCGTAATGAATACAATGAACCAAAACCGTGTTTGATTGAATAGCAAAAGAGATTAAAAAAAAAAACGCGTGTGATATTAATTGCTAGACAGATTATTGGATTGACAAGAATGCCCCTGAGGCTGAAAAAAATGAGCAATGAAAATGAGGGTAGGATGGTAAGTTGGTACAGATAATGAAAGCATTGAGCATGCATATGGATGTATATGTGTCATCTCATGACGTAATATTTCCACCTTAACAATAGTGCGTCATGACTGCTTTATGGTAAATGATGTGGCATCTTGTGCGGAGATGGATTCACTCAAGGGAATACTTGGTAGGTGATGACCCCATAAAAAACAATTATCAAGGGAAACTTTGTTCCTTAATTAAGTGTAAAATATGTGTTATTTTAAATGATATAAGGTTATATTATATTAAGAGAGAGAAAGAGATAGATAAAAGAGCAGAGAGAGTTGACAAAAAAAAATAAAGATGTGAGTCTCATTTTTTGTGAGAGTGAAAGGATATAAGTTGTGTCATTTAAAAGGATAAATACTTTTCCCCTTAATTAATTAAGCATGTCTCGACCTGTTTGGCACAATATCATCATCAGATTGAAATTAATTTCTCTGGTTCGTAACGTAACATCTCAAGTGTACGTCAAACAAGATATTTATTTAATAATGTTCACAACTTGGATGTTATTTTATTATCTTGAGAATATATAGGAAAAATTAACTTATACCGATATAAAATAATAAGTTTTGCTACTAATTATAATAGTTCTAATTTATTATTACATGTACTAAAATTGAAGGTAATACTTATTATTTTTTTATCAATGTAAATTTATATATATATATATAAAGCAAATTGGATTTTTGAGAAGAAAAGTAAAGAACAAATTTTCGTTGATTTATTTATTATTGCTAAGTGGACCAATGTAAGTCAATGTCCATAATTATTTTGAAAATAGGTTTAGTCTAAGGATTTTTTTATCCTTTTGTCCTTTATTAATTAAAAAAAAAAAGGAAAAAAGAAGAATAATGTTATAGGAAAATTGTTAGGTTATATTATCGAGATAGGGATTGTCGGATCCAAAATTATATATCAATCTGTCATTGTTTAATCGATTGCACTTGTATTTTTTAATCGATTATAAAATTCATGTTTGACCGTTGATTAATGATGTAATCGATTACAAGATATAATTGATTACATCATCATAAAATTAAGGTAAAACTTTGGAAGACCATAATTTTTGGTTCAGAAGTCTGAATCAAATGATTTTTTTTTTATTCCAGGTAACTTTTAAAATCTATGCACTGGAAAATTATATGAAATCAACATAAAAATCACCTGATTTAGATACCTGGGTCAAAAGTTATAGTCATTCGAAGTTTTATAGTAAACTTTATGCCGCATTACACTCGCTGCTACTCCATCGAATTTCAAACTGCCTGACAAGAATCTGATTGTTTTGACAACGAAACTAAATGTCAGTGATAGTGGCAAATAGTTTGGTGGCCTCAAGCAACATGTCTTTCATACAATTAAATATGTAATGCTAATTGGTCTTGTGATACTACAAAGCCCCTACCTTGGGAATTTGTCACTGTGTAAATCTCAAAAAATTATGTGAAATAAAAAAAAACTCATGATTCATATTCTTGAGCCAAAAGTTTTGATCTTTCGAAATATGAGGAAATATATTCTTACTACCAAAATTTTCTAGTACTAACTTACTACCTATCTAATCACCATTGAATCAAAGAGAGAGAATGTTAAAAAGTTTTTGAAAAAAAAAATGTTGATCCAATAGTGATTAGATTGGTAGTGAGTTGATAGTAGAAGATTTTGGTAATAAGAATATCTCTCCTCTCAAAATATTACCTAATTTTATGATGATTTAATCGATTACATCATCAGTCAAAAGCTAAACATGGATTTTTTAATCGATTAAGTCATTTTTGTAATCGATTACATTATTTAATTAATTAAAAAATAATATAATCGATTAAATAGAAGCAGATTGATGTAGGACTATATATCTCAACACGCCCCCTCACACGAGAGCGAGTAGATGATGCAACAGACCAACTTACCTGTGCTAAGAGAGTCCACAAGAGAAAGTGGAGGGACAACGAGACTTTGATACCATGTAACTTGGAATACATCACCCAAAAGCTAGCTCAAAGGATGGAAGGAAGTGACAAAGATCTTATAAACTCCACATTAATTACACATATAACCAATGTGATATAACCAATGTGAGATTATATATCTTAACACTTTAGTGCAAGATGATTTGACTCGATGATTTAATTAACTCTTATAAATTGATAGGTGGGAATTATGT